>SNQJ01S0178082.1:0-12496 GCA_010110895.2 Picea sitchensis | reverse complement strand
AGTGTCCTTGTCATCCCAAGGGCATTGTTTGTGTCTAGACTCATGTACCATTCTAGTGCATGGTCTCTTAACATGATCACCAACTGTGCGAGTTTGGTGTCTTCATCAATGATCTATTTTTCATCCCAGATGTTTGCACAAATGAACAAGTGCTTCTCAGGATATTTTGTTGCTTCTCCTCGAAATTTTGGTAATTTGATAGTGGGATCGTGTCCCGCCATTCTAAATACTGAACTGCTACCTCCATCGCACGGTGTAGATACTTGACTAATACTTCCTGAAATGGATCCTCCAGTTGTTGCTCCTATGGTAGATGTACTTCTTGCTGTCAGACTTCCTCCGAACTTCGATTTTCTAAATGATGGTGTTCTCCTTGGTGTATTAGTCACACATGGGTTTATGTGTTCCACACTGACATTAATATGGATAGGATGGATGCCTTCTCCTCCCATTCTTGGGCCTCTTGTTTTCCTCTCATAAGTTACGCACATGATTTCCTCAATATGCTCCATAGCCCGAAGATCCTCTACCTCTTCCTCATCACTTGACAAGCCCTCCCTCGCCACTATGACTCTCTTCTTGGTATTCACCTTATATTGGTAGGGTACTCCGCTATGCGTCGTTCCTGATGATGCCAGGATCCACTAAAGCTGGTCATCATCCATCAAGATCAGGTCCAAGAGTTCCTCCTTCTTTCCTTTATCCTGGCCTTCTTCCATTTATCCTCTCTCTGTCAGTGCTTCCCCCCTTCCCCCATGCACGTAGGGAAGTCTAGTTGTCTGATTCCATTGTCATTACACCTTTGTTATATAACAATATTTTAATAGAAGTATACAGTGATCGAATGTACCTTCCTCGAGGTCTGCGTATAAATTCTTTCTTTGTTGCGCTGTATGACTTCGCTATGTCGAATGCAATCTCTGTGATAAACCCTACCACAATACTGTCAATCCAAAAGTCAACTACGTGGGTGAATTTGTTGTTCACCTGCTGTAACTGCTCAACCTGTACTGGGGTCCAATCTAGCTGTCAGATCCAATTTGTCGCATGGTTATCTTTCAAAATTAGTATCCACTCCTGCAGTAGGTGGGGAAAATCACATAAAAAAGACTTCGTGTAAATCCGTAAACACATATTTATCCAAATATTTGCGAGGTGTGATGCTAGGGTTTCTATTGTCTTTCTGGGAAAAATATAGCTCTTTGGTTCTCAATCAGCCTTCGATTTTTTCTTTCGTGGGGTTCCAAGATCTCAACATTCCCTTCTAATGGCTCTTTGTTCTTTTGTTTCACTCATTAGTTTCTTGTTCACTCAGATCTGGCCTACTCAGTCCTCTCTTGTTCCTCTTAACACAACAACATAACCATTTGTTGGTCTCAACTTCTCTCTTATTCTCTTTGAGTTATTGAACCAGGGTTCATATCATTCGGGTTTCCAACAAAGCCTCTAAAACTATCGACCCTTCTAGTAAACCAAAAGGCAACACAGTACACAAAATGCACTGCACAGTCTCACCCGAGATAGCTTTAAATGGGTAGCTATAAGACTCAGGTGTTTACAGCCTAGGATTGAGTATGAGATAGGGGTTTATTAACCAAAGCCATGCACTGCAAACTATAAGATTAATCTACCTATTCCTCATGGGTACACATTCCCATTACATAGTTTACTTCCCAAGCTACATATTCGTGTTCCATAACAATATATGAACTCATTTATTAGGCATAACAATAACCTACTGAAAGAAAGTAAAGAATTGCATACATTCATCACATTACATAGTTATTACCATGGTTCACCCCCTCCTAGGCTACATCCACAAATATTTGGCTCTTGTCTCTTTTATTATGGCAGTTCTGCATTTCTGGCGCCACGCGCTTACAATTCCCCTCTTATGGGTAAGATCTATATGAGGCGAACTAGATCGCACCAGGCTCACAACCCGTGAACTAATCCTCAGATATACCTTCTCTCCTCCTTTCTAGCTCAACAACTTACAAAAATGGTACATAACAGTCAATATCGCATATCGCATCCGCTCATGCGTAACTACAATAAAATATGGGATAACAATACTAACAGCCCAAGCTAATACACAAATTTTCAACACAAAACAGTCAAACCTCTACATGATACCTACGTATCTGTATTTATATATTTCGATCTCTTCATCTGTTTACAAATCATTACAAAAAAGATAACCCTACCGACGTTAGGTCTTCCTCCCATGCATGCGTGTTGTTCTTCCTCCAGCTATCACTTTCCTTGTGCACGCTTTCTTGCATGTGTGTGTGTTGTTCTTTCTCCAACTGTTACTTCTGTTTCTGCACACTTTCTTTCCCACAATCGTCCTTCTTTCCACTTCATCTCGGTGCCAACACTTTCCATATTTATTCCTCTCATCTCCCCCTACCTTTGTTCAGACATTGGGATTTGCCACACTAGGAAGGGTTGTACCTTGCCTTGTGGGAAGAAGGGGCAAAAGGCCCATAGGGTAAAAGTAATTGGCAAAAGTTAAAAGCCAAAGATAAAAACCTTTGAGATGATTCGCCCAGGGATTCCTGATGTTACACATTATTTTGGTCACCTCAGTGATCACCTGATAATATGTGTGCATGTTCCCTAAAAAATATTAAAGAGGCTTTCTCTATGGGAAAAGTGATTTACTTTCCTCTGCCAAAAACCATATGAAGGAAGGTCGTCGCACCCTTATAAATACATAGGGTGCGACGATGCCTGATCGTCACACTCTGCACTATACCTGGACTGCGACGATGTCACATGATGCTAAGTTTGTAGGGTGTGACGATGCTTAAACCTTAGGAAAACTCAAATTTCACAAATGTCCTAGAAGGGGATCTTCCAGAAGATGAGGTGGCCTCTGATCGGTTTGGATCTCACTTGCTTCTCTGATTTGGTGGGATCATTGTAATCTCCTCATCCATCTCTCTTTCACATTATATAAAGGGGGATCTCTCATGGAAAAGGCTAAGGTTGAACAGGATAAGATTTGTATGGAGAGTTCTACTTCAAATTATGCTTGAGAGATTTGCTTTAGTTCTTCAAGACAACTTGTGGATCTTCTTCATTCAAGGTGTGTGTGTTTAAGCAAAGAGACATCGAAAGGGGACTTTGCAACATCAAGGCACTAGTTCTATTCTCCACTTTCTATTTCACTTAATACAGTAATGCATTTCTTCCCTATATAAGCATCTCATCTTCTATTGTATAATTCCTTGATCATATACATAGAATTCACTAGAATATATAGATCTTTGTTCCACTTCTTTGTTGGTTTGTGATTCTTGGATAGGCTTGCTATTCTGCAAACTCAAGGAAGGAGATATGAAGATGACACTAGTGAGGACAAGCGTCGTTTGAAAGGTACGTCTATTGTAACTCATTAAACTAGTTCATATGATGATGGAGTTTAAGGCAAAGTGTGCATTCTGTTATGTTTTGTTCTAGTTTCCAATGGGATTTAGGGAGATCTGTTTGTGTTCGCACTTACCGATTAATCCAATAACAAAATTGGCTACCATACTGGGGATACAAATTTCTTTTGGTTTTTTCCTCTTATTTTCTTTTATCCTTCCTTCTTTTGATTAAATGCATTCTCTGAGTCTGTGGGTGATCCATCTGGACTCCCTGGGTATGAAAGTTCAGTCATATTTTTTGTCTTTCTTCCATTTTTCCTTAGTTACCGAGATCGTCGCACTATGCTCCACTGCCATTCTATGACCATTCCTGTAGGAATTGTTGGAAGAGCCAATTTTTCTTTTTTCACCCAGTTTTGCTTCAATTTACTGGGATGAACTTTTGATACCAGTGATTGATTGATTTATGAGTTTGAAGCTTGCGTTTGATTGGTTTTCAAGAGTTGAAAGTCTTTCTTTATAAATTTTGCAAGTTTTTCTTTTGAATATTGTCACAAGGGTATAATCTCTGGATCTTGATCCGAGTTCTTGTTTGACAAAGGGTCTTTGATTTGTTTAAAATTTTGGATTGATTTTACTTTCCAGATTGTTTATTTATTGAGAGACCTTTTTGTTTTCATTCGACAAAAGGCTTTCTAATCATTTTCATTTTTGTCTATATTATGAGTTTGATTTGGGAATGGTGTTGAGAATGTCTTGATTTTCTTGCATTACGCTTTATTTTTCTTCATTATATCTCTGATTTGATTTGAGAAAGAAAGAATTGAAGTCATTTTTCTTTTCAGTAATTGTTCAAAAGAAAATTCTTGCATTCAAAATATTTGTTAAGAGAGAAAATTGGAATTTTTTGTAGTTTTGATTGTTTGGGATTTTGTTCATTCGAAATTGAGAAATTGAGTTTTGTAGATTTTTCATTTCAAAAGAGACACATTCTCCCTATTGTAATTAGAGTTCACCGAATTGAAAGATTTTATATTCATCTCTTTTTTCATTTTATTGGGTCAAGGCCACATACATCATCAATTTCATTTCCATCTCCCTTTGAGTAAACAACAACCTTTAAAATACAACGTAATTTTAAAAATTATTAGCAACTTTTATTTTCTAGAAATTCTCTTCACCAACATTAGCTAGGATAGTGATTTGGAATAGGTTGTAAGGCACACTCTCCAAAGCATCAAAACACACAATAGTATCTTGTGATAGGGAGAGTTCAAATCCACTTGCTACATTTTGTCCCGAGAATCCCTTCTAACACAAGGGTCAATCATGAGGTCACATTAGAAATGACAGAGTTACTCGCCTGTTTTGTCAGTTTTAGTGTAGAGATTGCATGTATTATTGGGGGTCACTTGAGAGTATACCCACGATTATGTGTGGGATATTCTCAAGTTGATATCGGGCTAGATAGCCTTCCTTTGCGCATGGATTGGACTGTCGACTATTTCCACATGCATCATTGTCATAATTGGTAACCTTATTAGCCTATCTCTTTATGGTGTTTACACGAGGTGACTGTGGAGGGAAAATTCTTCATGGTACCTAGAATCGACATTGGCCAAACTCACTCGGGATCCTTGTCGGGTATACCCACAATTATGTGTGGGAGCTTACACTAGGGTGTAAGTCCATTAAGAAGGTTGTCAACATAACTTTTCCAACCACTTTATCCCAACCCTTTCTTGTCTTGATTTCACGACGTTGGATTTCATCACCAACTAGTGACTTCAAAATAACAAGGTTTTGTTTGCTTGGTTTGATTTATAGATTTTATTAGTGAGTGTTGTTTGTTTCTCTAGTTGGCCATAGATTTGTTTCGTTCTTTATTTGGTTTGGCCAACATCAGCCTTCACCATTCATGTAGGATGGAAGGGTTACCTTCAGAGGATCTGAAAGGTTACCTCCCTTTGCTTCCTAACTCACCAGAAGGCTCTCCTAAGGGAGCGGTCAATAAAGAAGTAGCCTTTAAGGTTGGAAGTTCACATTCTTTAGAAGGATTCAAAATTGTATCAAATCCATTAGAGGAGTCTAGAATTCTCGTAAACCCATTGTTGAATCTTAGAGAAGATCCACTTCTACTCTGACTAAATTCATTGGGAGAGATTGTTATTGAAGATCATACTACTGGACCTCACGTAGAGTCTAGTGTGGATGATCCACCCTTTCAGGGTGAGTCATTTAGAATTCATAATCAACCTATGGCATCGCAAATCCATAAAACATCTGTTACCTATACTATACCTTTAGATAATTTTACTTGCACAACCAGTAATGTCGTCACATTTTCATACCAATTGTTGGTTGATTCTCTCTCAATTCTTCCTCTCCAGATTGCTCACTCTACCATTGTCCCACAAGTTATGACCGTTTCTACAAGAAATGTAGTTATCACTCAAGATCCTATTGGAACACCACTTCCTCCTAGATCAAATCCATCACTTCCCCCTGGGTATAACTCTTTGAATAATTCCATTGCTATTCCTACTCAGAATCCATCCGGAGGGTCTAGAGTTTTTGTTCCTTCTGGGTATAATGTTTCTAGTCATTTTGTTCCTACACCTACCCAGGTTCTCTCCACGGGGCCTTACATTCTTCCTCCACCTTTGTCTGGAGGATCTAATCATCCTATCCCTAGTGGCTCTAATCTAGTTGAAGGCTCCAATCATTTTGTCACTTTTGGTTTTCAGATTCCTGTTGGAGGTCAACCTCAAGTTGGGGGAAAACCTCAATCTGGGGGGAAACCTCAATCTGGGGGGAAACCTTAGATTGGAGGACAACCCCAACTTGGGGGACAACCTCAAGTTGGAGGCCATAACCTAGTTTATGGAAAAAATATACCTGTGTTACAATCTCAACCTTGGAATTTTCCTTTTCAAGGAAATCACAACCGTTTTGGGGGAAACATCCTCAAGTTAATTCTTTTGTACCCCATAATTTCGGATAACCGTATCCAGGCTCTCTGAATCCTACTTGGGGTCACAATTTTCAGTCTAATGTTCCTTTCCAAGGGAGCATACCTAATCAACCAAACCCTGGCGATTATTTGACTCAAAACCCTCCACAACCGAATCTGTCAGGACTGTCTAACTATCTACATATTGCTTATGGTCCTACTGGTATACCTACAGGACTCCCTCCTTAAAACTACCAATTTCCTCAAGTGAACAAATAGTTTCCTTTTATTGTCAGTTAGGATTTACCATATTTATCTAGGATTTTGAATGATCCTATTTTACATTCTCCTTATTGGCCCATCATACCAACCAAATTACTATCTGATATTCCTAAGTTTGATGGTCGATCATGAGAGGACCCAAATAATCACATCATGACTTTCCATATTTGGTGTTCGTCTAACTCATTGATGGATCACTCTATAAGATTACGACTTTTCCAACGAAATCTCACAGGTTTGGCAGCCAAATGGTACATTGAGTTACCACGAGTATTCTTTAATGACTTCAATACCCTAGCCATGGCATTCTTAACCCATTACCAGTTGCCAATTCGATATGAGACAAGAACCAAAATTTTGAGTTCTTTTAAGCAATCCTCTTCCACTCATATTTCTCATCATATCCATGAGTGGAGGAGAAGAAGACGCTTAATCAAAGTTCCCCTTCTTGATCAACTATTGGTTGGGTGGTTTACCAAATCACTCATTGGGCCTATCACCCGTGATTTTTCCATGGGTGGTTTCAACACTGAAGAGTAGGAGATTAGTCGTGCTCAATATCTAGATCTTATTTATTCACAAACGGGCACACTTTATGACTTGATCCCTGATGCTCCTCATCCTTCTACGAATCCTACCCCAACACCTACAGTAGCTTCTCATGCTGCTAATGGCGTGATTTTCACCTTTCATGATGAGACTTAGTCTACTCAAGCCAATCATACCAATCCCAATTTTACCAACTCTAATGTAAAAAGTACTCCTACTCCTACTCCTTCCAGTAAAACCTCTGAAGTTAATTTGGTTCAATCTATGCCTACCGGTAAAAATCAAAATAAAAAGAAAGGGAAGGGTAAGAATAAGGAGGACAAAAATACTAATCAACAATCTAAGAAGCCCAAAACGTAGCCTGCTGGTGAGAAAGATAAACACAAACCTCGTTACCCTTGCCTTATTTGTGGTGACGATCATTATACAAAAGATTGTCCATGAAACACCGAGGTTACTAAGTTCTTGCAAGGGACCAAGAATCATTCTACACCTGACGTCTTGTCACAACTGTTTCCTTCTCAACAACAAGCCCAATTGGTCATTCATGACCAACCTTCTCCCTCTACATCATCTTATGTCCTTATGTGTACTGGTGACTCCAAGAAGAAAAAACTTGCAATCGCAACTCGAGACAAATATTATTCTCCATCGAAGGAGAAAGTTGACAATTTACCACCTTCATTGGTTCAACCTACTCCCCCAACTTCACCTCCAAACGATCCTCCTCATATTGAACAACCAGGCCTGGATACATTTCTTCTTCCTCCTCCCAAGGGATTTGTTCGAAAGTCTTCATTTAATTCTCACACACATGCTTCCCAAAACTACAGTATTGTAGAAGACCTTGCGCAAGCACCCTCTACGATGTTGGCTCTCGAAGTCCTTCAAAGTTTTCCTACTCAACGGAAGGCGTTGTTAAAGGATATTGGTGGAATTGATCCTACCGATACAAATTTGATAATCTTTGAATTGGAATATCATATTCCAAGGCTTCCTCCTCAGTTAGCATTTCATATCCAATTTGTTGTGGAAAAAAAGAATATATGTTGAACCGTTATTGATGAAGGAGCCTCGACTTTTGTTATGTCTGTTACTTGTTGGAAAACTATCGACTCTCCTACCCTTAACGAGTCACACAATACTCTTAAGGCCTTAAATGGTACAAGGTTTAAACCTTACGATGTTCTTCCTTCGTTGTCTATTATGTTAGAAGTCAAAGCGGTTAACGTCGAGGTTGAGGTCTTTGATGCACGTCTTGATTACAACCTTCTACTTGGTCGTAGTTGGATTGATTCCATGCGTGCAGTTGTGTCTACCCTTTTCCGTGTGTTACGTTTCCACACCAAGGAAAGGTCATCACTGTCAACCAATTGGACTTCTTTAATTCCAATTCACGTACTAGAAACATACCTTTTATCTTGAAAACACCTCCCGGTTATGAGAATGTCGGCATGGGTCTTTTAAAAGATTCAACCTTGATGGGTATATTTCCTTTTCCACCACCCAATATTCCTCCTCCTTTTTTCGCTTAGATTAACATGATCTCAACCAATGTTCGTGAAACTCCTCAGTCATGTGACCCATGGATAGTACCTAACTCTAGTGATTATCTACATTACGACGACATGATGCCTTTAAGTCCAGTTGAATCAACTTATCAAACTATTCAATCGGAAACTCCTTCTCCTCCTTCTCTCTGTGATACATCTCCTGATCCATTTCACGTGTATTTCCTAGGGATGAGGTGATCATGTTGGTCATTTCTATGGAAGATACTCCCTGGGATGATGGACATCATCGTTCTATTCTCTTCCTAGAACGTGATACCATAGATAGTTACCAATGGATTTCGACTCCGTCTACCGTTGTTTTTATTTCTTCTGTTCCTGAGTCAACACATGATGTTTTGTATGAAGGGAACTTGAGTAATATTTCACCTACCGTTCCTCTTGACATATTGATTAAACCCAGAGTTGTGGAAAATTTTCATATCGGTGCCTCATGTCTACTGATGAGGTTCACACTTATAAATCTCCTTTTCAAGAATTCCGTGATGTTTTTTCCCGGAGTTATGAAGAGATGCCAGGTATTGATCCTGATATTGTTGTGCATGAGATTAAGACTTATCTTGACACTAAACCTGTTCGACAGAGACTTTGCCCAATACATCCATGTAAATCTATTGCTATCAAGCTTGAAGTTGAAAAACTTCTTAAAGTTGGCTTTGTCTATCCCATGGCTTTGACTGATTGGGTATCTAATCTTGTTATGGTAAACAAGAAACAAGACATGATACGTGTTTGTGTAGATTATAGGGATATAGATAAATCTTGTCCCAAAGACAATTATCCAACCCCTTTCATTGACCAGATTGTTGACGAATGCACCAGGAGTGAAATCTTCTCCTTGATGGATGGTTTCTCCGGCTATAATCAAATCAATATTTTACCAGCGGATCAACACAAGACTAATTTTATTTTCCCTCGGGGAAGCTTTGCGTACTAGAAACTACCTTTTGGTCTAAAAAATGTTGGTGCAACTTTTCAACATGCTATGTCTTACGCTTTTCATGACATTAAGCACATTGTACAACCCTATATCGATGATCTACCTATGCATTCCACTCATCGTCAAGATCACCCGACACATTTACGGGTCATTTTCCTACGCTGTTGTTATTATCGCATACATTTGAATCCACATAAATGTGTTTTTTGTGTGGAATCCGGACAACTTCCTAGTTTTATCGTGTCTATACATGGGATTTAGGTAGGCCCCTTGAAGGTTGAGGCTATTCTTAATCTACCTCCTCCATCCACGCTACACCAAATCCAAAGTTTGCAAGGGAAGGAAAACATTTTACGTCGATTCATCCCCAATTACGCTGAATTAACAAAAGGATTTACTCGGATCCTCAAGAAAGGTTATGATTTTGTATGGGACGATACTGCAAACAAAGATTTTGAGGTTTTGAAACTCGCCTTAACACGTACACCACTATTGTTTCCACTTGACTATAGCTGCGATTATTTCCTGTACTTAGCTACTTCAGACTCTACCATTGCTATGGTTTTAGTCCAAGAGGATGATTCACACGATGAACATGTTATATACTATTTGAGCAGGAATCTAACGAATACTGAAACCAAATATTTACACGTGGAGAATCTGGCCTTGGAAGCTGTTCAAGTTGTTCAACGTTTTCGTCACTACATATCATTACGTAGAACCACAATCATTTCTGATTGCAACCCCATGCAAAATATCCTTACTTGACAATTGTTGGGGGGGAAATACTCTAAATGGATAGTTATTCTCCAGGAGTTTGATTTGGAGTTTGAATGCGCCAAGTCAAAGAAATCTTTGTTTTTTACCGAATTGATATGTGACCTTCCCTCTACTGAAACATAAACTATGGCAGAGGATTCCTTACCTGACGAATCTCTCTTTATGATCAGTTCTGATGACGTATGGCATGCAGATATTATCATCTATCTCCATACCCAAAAATTTTGGCCTGATCTTTCTTGTACAGTTCGCCATCGTATACGGTATCAATCCCATCAATACATTATCCTTGGTGATACCCTTTACCGTCGTGGTATTGATTCCATATTTCGACGATGTCTCACCTACGATGAAGCTGACAAAGATTTGAATGAATGCCACTCTAGAGCATGTGGCGGTCATATGTCTGGGTATGCCACTGTCCAAAAGATATTACGAGCTAGTTATTTTTGGCCTTCATTGTTTAAAGATTGCATTACTGCCATCCAAAAATTCCATGCTTGTCAAACCTACAACAATAAGATCCAATCTCACCCTTCTCCCCTTCACCTTGTAGTTTTCATTGGACCATTCACCAAATGGGGGATTGACTTCATGACATGTAACCCTCACTCGGTCGGGGGGCCATGGATACATTATTGTAGCTGTGGATTATTTCACTAAATGGGCTGAGGTTATGCCTACATTTGATAATACCAGGAAAAATGTAGCGTTACTCATATTCAATCATATCATTACTATATTTGGTGTCCCTCAAGCCATGGTTACTGATCACGGTAGTCACTTTTGCAATTTTATGATGTCTAAACTTATTGAGAAGTTGGGTCTTCTCCATGAAAACTGAAACCCCTATTATCCACAGGCCAATGTCTAGGTTGAAGCAATCAACAAAGTTCTCACTACTATGCTTTGACGGATGGTAGGAATTCATAAGTCAAACTGGCACATGATGTTTTTTTTAGCATTATGGGCCTATCATACATCCTTTAAGTCTGCCACAAGATTCACACCTTTCCAGTTAGTATATGGTATCGAAGCAATTTTTCCTATTGAATGTGAAATACCATCCTTGAAACTAGCCGTCAAACTTCTCCCTAACACCTCTGCTGAAGAGGAACGTCTTTTGTATTTGATGCAATTAGACGAAACTCGTCATCATGCTGCCTTAGTCATTGAAACTCAGAAAAAGCGTGCTAAATCCAAATATGATAAGCATGCCAAGCCACATGTTTTTTATGAAGGTGATCTAGTTCTTCTTTATGATCAAGATTGTGATTTACTAGGGGTCGGTAAATTCGAGCCCATGTGGCGAGGTCCTTATATTGTGAAATGATTATTGGAGAAAGGGGCTTATGAGTTGGTATATTATGATGGAATTCCTTTGAGTGAACCCAGAAATGGGCTTTACTTGAAGGAGTACTATTCTTAAATAATTTTTTGCATGAGTGTTGTGTGTTTTTATTGTATCATACTCTTGTGTTCTTTTTCATTTTTGGTTCCACTTTTTGATTGCTTACCTTGCATTGTGCTTGGTTTCTAGATGTTGGTGTCTTTGCTACTCTACATTGGATTCGTTGATGGCGCTAGTCGCAGTAATCAAAACTTATTGTATGTTCCTTGGGCAATTTATGCACCTACGGATGAACTAATTAGTCTACATGGTGTATGCCTTGGTCGTGCAACCAACAATATCGCATAATACAATGCAGTTATCAAGTTATTGACTGATGTTGTTTCACTTGGAATCCGTCATCTTATTGTATGAATCGATTCATAGTTAGTAGTACTACAGTTGAGTATGGTTTATTCCATCCAGAGTTCTACTTTGTTAAGGGTATATTTACGAATTCACCTATTGGAACATCATTTTGATTACATTGAATATCAACACATTCCTAGATGTCTAAATAAATTAACAGATGCATTGGGTAATTATGTGTTAGATAGACATTTGAGACATTTATAAAATCCAATCACATTTTTGTACATAAAACAAGTAATCCGATAGGAGCCTCATATTAATAATGATAAAAGTTTACAAAAA
>SNQJ01S0178081.1:19734-30326 GCA_010110895.2 Picea sitchensis | reverse complement strand
TGAGGATTAGCTCAAGTGATCACGATCCATATGTGAGATCTCTTCCCCAAAACTTTGGGAGGTCATAGGTTCAAATATCTTGATCCCCTCAAGGTTATACTTTTCAATCAAGGTCGATGATTGACCCCATTTACCATCTATGGATCATGGGGAAGTACTTAGAGGTTTTTCCACGAGGTTTCATACTCATATCATGAAATGGAATCAACAACCGCATTACCACATCCACATGGTATATCATAGGGTTTCTTGTAGTATGGGGTGACAAGCCAACTTGCGTATTGGCATCCCTACTCTAGCTGGAAGTTTGATTTGACAAAGGCAACTTTGCTAACAAGACTACCACTAAATGAGGGTTTTATTCTAGCAAAGATGAAGTGCTTCAATATTGGAGCCTCTAATTGAGTAGGGCTTGGTTTTTGAAAATTCTAGGCACTACACAATGTTTTGTTTGTTTGGATTTATTTAGATTTTTATAGTCCATTATTCGTGTTTTGGGTGCTTCAGAGGTCAATGGGAGAGGGGTTGACGAAATTTGGTGCATTGTTAAAGCATGGTTAACACATCTCCAATATTTGAAAGTATCTAAGATAACTCCTCATAAGTAGACGATAAACACTTATGTCACTATTATAAATCTTGTCTTACATCAATTTATGCATATAAAACTCATCATTTAGGGACTTGAGCAATAATTCCTTCAACTCATCTAAAATCCTCCAATGGATTTCTACTTTATATGGTTTAACACCCCTGGTGTTGTGATATATATTGCATCATTCTTTGGTGGGGATCTTATTGTAATTGGATCTTTCATAATCTTCTCTATTGGTTTTGAATTGTTGAAAATATATTCTAATTGTATAATTTTGGGTACTACAAAGGTGGTGATGTGGACGTGCACATGAGAGACAACTTTCATGCATTAGACATTTGTATTTAAACATGATGTTGAGGCAAGGTATCACATTATTTGACAAAGAGACATCAATGTTGTTGGACGAATGTTAGTAGATACCATTCGTATTCAAGATGCCCTTGGGGATAAGGTTCAAAATCTAAGCAACTTTCTTAAATAACTTTTTTGGTTATTTTTGTAATATTAGTGGCTATTGAGTACCGATAGCATGTGGACAAACAATTTGGAATAAATTTGTGTGGATAGATCAAAAGGGTGTGATGAATTTTAAATTTGTGAAATTATCAATGAATGAATGCATGCAAGGAAGTTTTAGCGTTATTGTGTATGTTATCACTGTAAAATTTTCTTTTGGAGACCCAACCTCAGAACTTAGCAGGAGGCTAAGTCAGTATGGAGGAATGTCAAACTGGTAGACGAAGCCACATCTGACAGACAAAGCTAAATATAGCAGAAAGGTGAACTAGATGGGGCCCGACAGGTCGTGATCATGAGAGTTGCCAAATCAAGGGTCGAAGGAAGCATCGGGTGGAGAAGTAGCACATTGGTTAATATCCTGGAGGCAGGCCGATAAGAATACCGCGGTTTGTTTCCAAAGGTACGTGGAACCACCAGATATATATCGGGGGGAAAAGATGGTAAGCCTGAAACCACCCCAGTCCACCCCGATGTCACGTGTCAGAAAATCATTTGATATATGTCAAATCCAAGGATCGCATGGGGAAAGGTATGACCGGTCAAATCACTTCACTCCACTTGTTTGAGTACTTTTCATCCATGCGATGCTAGGTGAGCGCCGCCAGATAACCGATTCGAAGGCTCATCATTAAAAATAGATTGGCCGAGCGTGACATGTCATCATACATGTAAGTACATTTGTTAGTAATTCATGATTGGAACTCTATGACTACCGTCTTTCAAAATATGGATGACATTACTTTGTTTTGGGCAATCAACGCTTCATTCCTGAACGGGGTAATTACAAACCAAATTAGCTCCCTAATTTCTGTACAATTAAGGGAGATAAGCTTATGTTTTCTGCAAAATCAGGAAAAATGGATAAAGCAGACCCAATGGCCTCCAACAAACCATAATTTTCAACTAATATGATAGATTCATCATTGAAGAAGAAAGAGAAGATGGTTGCACGGGTATTAGCAACGAAATTTCATACAAAGCATGCAGAAGAGTCATAAGCAGATAAAGAGGTCAAATTAAATCCCATCATGAAGGATTTAATCATCAATGGATACGCCGATGAGAATCACACACGAGCTATCAAGAGGAAAAGGAGAAAGAGACATAAGATAGAGGTTAAAGCTAAGGTGATTGAGAGTGTTGGAGAGCACCAACCGGCATGGCTTGACACTTTAAAGGAAGAAATCGCTAATCTGAAATAGTTCTCCGACTAAATTGAGTATGTTTCAGAGAATTTTGTAATGATATAGACATGTGGCTGTCAAAGAGAAAATATCGAATATGCCAGTTTTGTCTATAACATTCCCTATAAAATAGGAGTACAATTGTTACACATTACTCCTTTTTTGTAACTAATGTCTATTTTTAGAACTGTAGGGAATTTGATTCGTTTTGAATCTCGGATGTAATCTACCTATATATATTATTCCAAAGATAAATGAAAAGAGGAATGACCGGAGAGGGGCCTGCCCTCGTAGCAGGAGGACTTTGTAATTTCCTGGAGTTAAATTGAATATACAATGCATAAGCGTTTTGAACTCTTTATGAAAAGATTCTAATGGCTGTGATATGAGTTCTATTTTCTCTCATAGTGTGTATTTCTTGTGTCTTTAAAATTCCATTTGCATCTTCTTATGTTTAAATTGGAGAGTCAAAGGTCTGGAATTCATCTGATGATGCTCTTGACTTAAGCAATTTAAAACTATGTGATTCTCTTCCTAGCTAATTCAGAAATCGTTTCAATAATGCTCTGATGTGGTTAATTGTTTTTCCTTTTTCCTCTTCCACCCTGCAAAATTTCAATTTACAACTTAGATTCATTGCCTCATTTAGCCTTTTTCCTCTGGATAGTTCCAATGGCCTGCTATTGTTTATTTATTTTCGACTCCATAGCCCTAAGTGTCCCTCCCTTTCCTTGCCAACAACTTTATAAAAACCTCCAAAACAAGCCAAATCTAGCCACTGATTGCTAAAAAAACACCCAGTGACATGAGAGAGCCCTCTCCGAGTTGAGCAGGCTAGTGCCCATATCTAAATTAGTTTGAAACAATTACCTCTATCGTTTGTCTATCAATAAGACAAAATTTATAGAGTGCTAACATTCTGGCGCCGTTGCCGAGGAACGAAGGTGAAATATTCCTTGGGAGAAACGACAAAGTTCAAATTTAAGTACTGATGGTGAAGAGTATTCAGACACAGAAAGGTTGTACATCATTCACCTGGAGAATCCATTTTCAAGAATCTAGAATTCATAATTTTTATGACGACTCCACTGCCCAAAGACTTAGTAGCATGAAGATTTTATTGGCGATTCCACTCAAGATTCAAATACGATTAAGAGATTCCACTGGTAGAAGAATCCATAAATTTAAATTTTACTGGCGACTCCACTCTCAATACAGAATCCACCTTGCAAAACATCCTTGACGACTCCATTGTCCGAAGATGAAACCCCTAACAAAGGTATGAAAAGGAATTATGGAAGAAAACAAGTACTTAAAATGGAAAATTTGCCAAGGCATTTTGTTGTTTGTTATAAGTTGCTTTTGGTCCTTGCCTGAGCATGCTAGACAAATTTTTCTTCATATGCTGTATGCAAATGATGATCATGATAATCTTGAAGTTTCCTATCCTCCTCTTAATATTATACAAATATCCCCTCAGTTCATCGCTGATCTTGATCAAAATCTCCCACATGAACCATATGATAGCTACAAACAAGCATATAAACTTCATGAGACCAAGGCCGATATTGCATCTCTTGTGTTTGGTTCAGCACTCGAAGATATTCATCACAGGTACAGACCCTTGAAATTACCCCACATCCTTCACGATTTTCCTCCAAAGTACTATGAGTACCTACATGTGTTTGATGGGGAACATGGTACCATCACAGCGAAAAAACACATCCAAGGTTTTGAGCATTTTATAGATTTGTTTGAAAATGATCACGATGATGTTTGTATGAGGGATTTCTCTCAATCGTTTAAAGGAGATACCAAATAATGGTTCAAACATTTGCAATCGGGGAAAATTGGATCATGGGAAGAATTGAAGGGTGTTTTTTCGAAGTTCTGGGGTAAGAAGAAATTTCTAGACTTGCAACTTACATAATTCTATGCCTTGAAAGGGAAAAGCACTGAGACCATTTCTGCATTCAGTAGAAGGTTTTCTAGTACTTACTATGATTTTACTGAAAATATTCAACCCACTGAAGCTACTGCCATGGTCCAGTATGCCACTACTCTCCACCCATATTTGTCTTTCCTCCTGATGGAAAGAATACCTGAGACCTTACAACAAATGTTTAATGATACTCAAGAAATTCAACACAATATCCTAGCATGTGAACATATTCTAAATGAAGGGTTGGGTGCTCCAAGACATGATAATGGAAATGAACATAAAATAGTTGATTGGAATCTGAAGCATAAACTTGATAGCATCATAGGTCCTCTTGAAACTTTGAATGCTAATGATTTTGCGGAAGATTATATTCCACTTGTTGAAAGGGAAAAATCTTATGTGATTTCTGATACACCACATGACAAGCATAAAGCTGATTCTTTCATATATTCATTTATGGACAATCAAGAAGATGAGTATGCAAATTAGTCTGTTGAAGAGCAAGTTGATGCTCCAAGTTTTTTCTTGCTAGATGACATTGCAGGTGTTGCTGATCTGCCTATATATGATGAATATGGTGATAATTATGAGGTTGACTTCTTAGCATATCCAACTGCATGTTCTCTCCCTAAAAATGTTCCTTTTCATAGTAATATCCATCAGCTTACATATCAAAGTAGCAAAGAAGAAAGTTCTGAACCAGGTGTAGGAAATGATTTACCTCTATGTTTCCCTTCATTTAAATTGTTGAAAGAAAATTCTAAGATCATCATTGAGGAAAAGGAATGTATGTTGATGCCAAATCACGCTGATACGCTGGAACTAATTGACAAGAAATTACAGCCATTGGTCAGATATGAATATGAAAATGAGTGTATTCAACAACCCAAAGAAATTGAAATTGTGCATATGACAACAGTGAAGAAAATGAAGAAGGTTTTGAATCACATGAAGGAACCTTGCCACTATGTTTTTCTTCCTTCAAAACACCGAAGCAAAATGTTTCGAATAAAAAATCCTCTAGGTATGATGTCAGATGTCCAAAATACAGTGGACTTACAAATGAAAACCATCTTCCATTATGTTTTTCTTCCTTTGAATTGTTGAAAGAAAATCGTGAGATAACAGAAGAAGCAAGAAAGTCTGACTGCCATGTCACTATTTTACATGAGCAAATTGTTGTGAGTAAGGAGGATCAACAACCTTCACATGCAGTAAATGATCGCATGGTTGATTACATAGATGGTTATTTCGGTTCATATTTGCAGCCTATGCCCAACTATCAACTTGAAAATGAAGATGAAGTTGATCAAGAAATTGCTATTAAAGTTCATCACCCTTCTCCTGAGCTTAATGTAGATATACTACAAGATTTCCAGCAAGACAGAGTGTTTCAAAGTTGTCTTTCTTCCCTTGAGAATGATGTGGATTTTCAATTCTTAAATGACTTAGACACATATGGGGATTCTGAAATTGCATATATGGAAACTTAAAGCATTGAACAAACAACTAACATAGAGTTTCAGGAAAGAAACAAGACAGTGTATGCCACTTCTCAATCATAAATACAGAAAGATAATGAAGGGGCAGTTGTTTTATCTATTTTTTTTTCGAAAATCATGGTTTTGAAAATGCATCCATGGGAACTCTAGATTGTGAAATAGTTCATGCTGTTAGCCTTTCGCATTTTCAAGAAGATTATGAACAAGAACTTATTTCCATTCATTCACTTGAAAGTCAAAACGACAATCTTCGAGCAAATTTCCATAAGGTTAATAAAACCAAATCAGAATTGTTTAATGAACAAGAGGATATCATTGATACATGCAATATGGCTGTCATATTTGAACATATTTGAGGATGTATGAATGTGTTTATTGATATGCATGGAAGAGTATATAAACCTATTGTTTCCATTTCATTTGAAAATGTTCTCAGAACAAAAGAAATAGAGAAAGAACAACAGACACTTGCGAATGAAGCTCGTCCTTCTGTTTTAACTCCTAAAAAAGAAGTGGTCCCTCATGTGTCTCATGAACCTATGGCATGCTATATGGAAAATATTTATAGTCTGAATCTACATGTTATGATGGGTTGTGAGCTTAAGAATAAAGAGGACAACAAATCAATGTCGGTATTAGATATGGATTGCTTTACACTAGAAGCTTCATTTCAGTTAGCAATGTCTTCTGACTCAGAAGATTGTTATTTCCAGTAGTCTCAACAGATGTTTCAGCCTCCTGGTGGAAATCATCAGGTTAAATCACACAAAAACAAGCATGCAGTGGAAGGGGAAAAACATGATTGTTGTTTTGTGCATGTTTTATAGGATCCATTTGAAATTTTGTTGGAGGCAGTAAATGGTACAAATGTTTTTAATTTTTTGAAATTTGGATTTTTGGATGAATTTTTGAATGAATTATCAGTAAAAGGGCTTTGGAGCAAGCATGTGCAAGGAAAACAAGCACTGGATAAAATGATGGCATGGCTGCATTGGCACTTTCATTTCACTTGACTGGCATTTCACTTTAGCAGTTAGGGTAGGTAGGTGAGAATAAGCTTGATGATCAAGCATTTTCAAGTTTAGATTCCTAAATAAAGTATTTAGTTAAATTTTAGTAGTATATCCAGCGTTCAATATCTAGGTTAGAGCATGGTACACACCTGTTATGAGAGAAGCCCAATGGATAAGGTACAAGGACTATTGTTCTTTGCTACCTCACAGGGAGGGTAGCATCCCTAGTTGGAGCCCATGTTATCACTGTAAAATTTTCTTTTGGATACCCAGCCTCAGAACTTAGCAGGAGGCTAAGTCAGTATGGAGGAACATCAGATTGGCAGACAAAGCCACATCTGGAAGACATAGCTAAATATAGCAGAAAGGTGAAGTAGATGGGGCCCGATAGGTCGTGATCATGACTATTGCCAAATCAATGGTCGAAGGATGCATCGGGCGGAGAAGTAGCGCACTGGTTAATATCCTAGAGGTGAGCCGATAAGAATACCACAGTTTTGTTCCAAAGGTACATGGCACCACCAGATAAATATCAGGGGGAAAAAAAGGTAATCCTGAAACCACCCCAATCCACCTCGATGTCACGTGTCAGAAAATCATTTGATATATGTCAAATCCAAGAATCGCATGGGGAAAGGGACGATCGATCAAATCACTTCACGCCACTTGTTTGAGTAATTTTCATCCATGCGATGCCAGGTGAGCGCTGCCAGATAACTGATTCGAAGGTTGATCATTTAGAATAGATTGATCAACCATGACAGGTTGTCGTACCTGTAAGTACTTTTGTCAGTAATTCATGATTGGAACTCTATGACTACCGTCTTTCAAAATATGGATGACATTACTCTATTTGGTGCAATCGACGCTTCATTCCTGAATGGGGTAATTACAAATCAGATCAGCTCCCTAATTTATGTACAATTAAGGGAGATAAGCTTATGTTTTCTGCAAAATCAGGGAAAATGGATAAATCAGACTCAGTGGCCTCCAACGAACCATAATTTTCAACTAATATGATAGATTCATCATTGAAGAAGAAAGAGAAGCTAGTTGCACGGGTATTAGCAACAAAATTTCATACAAAGCTTGCAGAAGAGCTGGAAGTAGATAAAGAGGTCAGATTAAATCCCATCATGAAGGATTTAATCATCAATGCATATGTTGATGAGCATCACATGCAAGCTGTCAAGAGGAAAAGGAAAAAGAGACAAAAGATAGAGGTTAAAGCCGAGGCAATTGAGAGCATTGGAGAAAACCAACCGACGTGGCTTGGCAATTTAAAGGAAGAAATCACTAATCTAAAATAGTTCTCAGACTAAATTGAGTATGTTTCATAGAATTTTGTAATGATATAGACATGTGGCGGTCAAAGTGAAAACCTCGAATATGTTAGTTTTGTCTATAACGTTCCCTATAAAATAGGAGTATAGTTGTTACACGTTACTCCTTTTTTGTAAATGATGTCTATTTTTAGAACTGTAGGGAATTTGATTCATTTTGAATCCTGGATGTAATCTACCTATATATATTATTCCAAAGATAAATGAAAAGAGGAATGACCGGAGAGGAGCCTGCCCTCCTAGCAGGAGGACTTTCTAATTTCTTGGAGTTAAATTGAATATACAATGCAAAACCGTTTTGAACTCTTTATGAAAAGATTCTAATGGTTGTGATACGAGTTATGTTTTCTCTCATAGTGTGTATTTCTTGTGTCTTTAAAATTCCATTTGCATCTTCTTCTGTTTATATTGGAGAGTCAAAGGTCCGGAATTCATCTGATGATGCTCTCGACTTAAGAAATTTAAAACTATGTGATTCTCTTCCTAGCTAATTCAGAGTTCGTTTCAATAATGATCTCATGCAGTTAATTGTTTTTCCTTTTTCCTCTTCCACCCTGCAAATTTCAATTTACAACTCAGATTCATCGCCTCATTTAGCCTTTCTCCTCTGGATAGTTCCAATGGCCTGCTATTGTTTATTTATTTTCAACTCCATAGCCCTAAGTGTCCCTCCCTTTCCTTGCCAAAAAGTTTATAAAAACCCCCAAAACAAGCCAAATCTAGCCATTGATTGCCAAAGAAACACCTAGTGACACGAGAGAGCCCTCTCTGAGTTGAGCAGGCTAGTTCTTAGCTCTAAAGTAGGTTGAAACAATCACCTCTTTCGTTTGTCTATTAGACGGACAAAATTTACAGAGTGCTAATAGTGTACATGCATTGGAGACTTTGTTATAGCATTACTGAAGGGATAGAAGCTTACAGTTGTTATGCTATTGGCCACACCACTGATTATTAGAGCTTGATCATGAAATGTGTACTTATCTCAAACATGTCTATTAGAGTACAACAAACCATGTCAATAAGACCTAATTGTGGACCAGACCATTACTATCATCAAAACAATCGATCTATCCTCATATTATGGATTCATATTCATGAAAATTACCTGAACATTAGCCCTTCATAATATATAAGGTCTTTCTCTACATTAACTTGTTATTCCCGCACATAAGATAATATAGATGAGAATTATTGAGAAGAAGCCACTAATTGTACTACAATGATTGTAAACATATGATATGTAGGAAGAAGAATTATGTATAATATATACACAATCATCTATATAGTCATGGATGGTATGGGGCAAACTAAATGATATTTAATTTTTTAAAATCTAAATATTTTTTTTTAAATTTTTGTTTAAAATTGGATAAAAACTATTACTTTGATATATAATTCAAAGTTTTTTAATGGAATAATTTTATTCTATTTTTTTGGCAAATCTAAATTCATTTGAAAAATAAATATTTCTCTAAAATTTAGAAGATAAATGAAAACTGTACTTTAAAATTTAGAGACAATCACTAATTTATGATATTCTAAGTCCAACGTGATATATTGATATAAAAATGTTTTGGATTAACATGACAATTTGAAGTAGTCCTTAATTAATATTAAATAAACTAAAATATATTGGCCTTTGTGAAATGACATTGATTCATGTGTATGTCTTAATAGGGATATGCTTAGAGCACAAAAAGCCCTAGCTCATGGTAAAAAATGATTGTGGCCTCCTTAAACGTAAGAGGAGTTAGGGGCAGCTCCAAGTGCCTAGCCCTAAAAAGACTTATAGAATTAGTGAAACTGGATGTTCTGCTTATACAGGAAACCATGGTAGGGGTGGATAAAGCAAGAGAACTCTTTGTTAAATTGTTACCACATTGGTATTTTTGTGGAGTGGACTCCATAGGGCTCTCTGGTGGGATTCTCTCAGCATTGAATCCAAGGAAAGCTGACTTTTCAGCTTACTTGTCTCCTGCTGGGATATTGTTGGAGGGACATGTAATTGAACTTGACAGAGGTTTGAAGGTGATCAACTATTACGGGCCGTATTCTGATAGAGAGATCTTTTGGGAGGAGATTAAAAATGAAGGAATTTTAAAAGACCAAAATGTAATCCTGGGGGGATCTCAACTTTACTACCTCTTTCAGAGAGGTGTGGGGTGATAATGCTAGAGTGGATAATTTACAACCATACTTTAGCAAGTTGATACAAGAGGAGGGGATGGTGGATGTGGAACCTTTAAAAATGCTACCTACGTGGAGAAATGGTAGAAGAGGACATAATTTTATTGCCAAAAGGTTGGATCGATTTTTGATTTCTGAAAACCTTGCCTCCACAGGATTTAGATACAAATATCTTGTGTGTAATGTGTTATCACCCCATAAATTATGGGAATCAACTGGTGACTGGGATATTATCTGTATCCAGTGTTTTTGTTGACAAATGATTTTTCATTCTGCAAATAATTTGAAAAGAAAAAGAAAAGAA
>SNQJ01S0178079.1:17816-37757 GCA_010110895.2 Picea sitchensis | reverse complement strand
CCGCAGGGAGAGTTTGCATATAATGACTCAGTGAATAGGAGCACAGGCCAGAGTCCATTCCAGATTGTGTATGGAATGCAACCGAGAGGAGTTTCTAAATTAAGGGATTCGAAACAGACTGCGACAAGGAGCGTAAGTGCCGAAGAGTTCGCAGAGGCGATGAAAGAACTTCACGGCCAGGTGAATCAGCGAATGCTGGATTCAAGTCACGAATATAAGCATAGAGCCGACCAGTGGAAGAGACAACTCCAGTTCAAGGTTGGTGAATTAGTTCTGGAAAATTTGAGGAAAGAGAGGTTCCCGAGGGGAACATACAATAAATTGAAAATGAAGAAAATCGGGCCATGTAAGGTCTTGAAGAAATTGGGGGAAAATGCTTATGAGATCGAGTTACTGGATGGGATCAAAATATCTCCGACATTCAATGTCACAGATTTATATCCATATAAAGCTGAGGAAGCAGGAACAGAAGGTGAACAGCCAGGGGTTCAGTGGCAGAAGCAGATGTTGATTGCAGAGAAGCCACAGATGGAGAGCATATTGGACAAGAGAGTCAGTAAGAAGACCAGGAGGAAAGAATACTATGAGTATCTGGTCAAATGGAAGGGCCATCCAGTGGAAGATGCCAGCTGGGAGAACGAAGAAGAGATACAGAAGCATGGATATACCATGCAAGAGCTCATGGATAGGAGCCCATGAAATTTTTCAAGAGAGGGAGTATGATGCAGGAGCATCCCTCATGTCAAGAGAGCCAACACGGAAGACAAATGACAGCTGGGCAGACCCAGCCAAATTTTTGAATTTTCCCTTGAAATTGATGCGCAAATCTTTAATGAAGCCATTTAATGAAGGCGCCTTGGTATAATGTAATCAAACCTTGAGTGCCCCGCTCTCGTCTGAAGTAGATAGGAGGCAATCAAACTAGTTAATGCAAGTAGATAGACTTGAATTCATAGATTAGAGAGTTTTAGAAAGAAGGAGGGAAAATGGATATAGACACCCTCATTGTACATTATAACATAGTTGAAGCAGAAAGAGCACAAGAGAATAACAGAGAGTTGCAGAAGAACATCCATGTATAGATCTTGAATTAATAGAAGAAGTTGATTCAAATCCATGGTTTTGTGTCTTTTCTCTGTGTGTTGATGTTAAATGATGTGCTCATGAGTGTTTGTTTTCCTGTTATGCATTTGCTTTATTGTTGTGTATGTGATTTCATGTTTGAGTTTGAAATTTGAGGGGAAGAAGTAATGAGTTTCAATTGTTTCTCTATCTGAGTGAGGATTCCTGCAAGGAGTGCAGTCGAAAATGTCCGCAAGGAGTGCATTGATGGAGGCTCAGGTAGTTTAACTCTTGTTCTCAGAAGTGAAATTAGGTTGCTGGAGCCGTGCCAGGAGGGCGTAGGCTAAGGGAGAGTCTCAGTTGTGAATCTGTGCAGAAACATTGAAGGACTGTTGCTGCAGGTGTGTGCAAGGTCAAAGATCTCAACCATTTAGGGTGTTTGAAGGTTTACTGAGTGCGAGTGGGGGGCTTTAAATTCTTAATCTTCAGAATCGACAAAGCTCAGGAGGTATAGTACCTTTGAGTGAACCCTGAAGAGAAGCACAGGGAGTTGTGTGTGATAGTGTTGGAACAGGCGTCACAAGTTTGCACGTAGGAGGACGAGTTCCGTGGAGGAACCCATACTTCTTTTGCAGATTTTTCAAAGAGGGGAGATAGATGGCCAGGATCCTGAGGAAAGGATTGGTGAAACTCTCGTCAACCATTGGATCCGCCAAAGAAACGAGGAGGTTACGGTCGTGATCGGAGGTTAAGCCCAGGAGGATCACGAGCCATAGGATCGTTGTTGGGTTAACCGTCAGTCGTTCGATCAGGAAGAAGTTGCACTGGGGTTAAGTCCCGGTGAGTAGAGGAAAGTCCCAGAGAGGCATCGGGATATTGGAGCATCGGGTTATCAGAATCCCAGAGACTCGATACCTTTCAAGTCTCGAAACCCTGAGAAGAAGTCCTAACCATGGATCTCAGGGCGGACATGTGTCTGAAGATCCGAGAGGAGTTGGGGTTCGACATTTCAGGAATCCCGGGGGAAAAGAAATCGTTACATCAAGAATCATGATCCCGCGATGTCCGAAAAGGCAATGCGGAGATAGTGACGTGGGAGAGTCAACCCTCACATGCATCGGGAATCGATGTTTTGTGATTCTTGGGAATCATAATAGTGGGAATCACGAAATTCCGAAACACGATTTCACGACGGGAACAAAAAGTGGGCCACGGGGAAGTCGGCGTGGAGGATAGGTGGCGTACCACATCAGGGTTCGGGAAAAGGTAAGTCTCGAAAAATTTGGTATTAGGATTCACGATCTCGCGAAGTCCTAAGTCCCAACGAGGAGGTCGTTCATCAGTGTTTGAGTCATCAGGATATCGGGAATCCTGGTGACAAGTTGTTTATGGGTTTTGGAATCATGAACCGCGAAACCCCGATGAGGAATATGACTGTGGTCATATAAGGAGCGGTCATGTGGACTAAAGGCTTAGCTTGGGGAGGGACTAAGGCATCAAGGTAGTGTATCGGTGTATCGAGGATCGGGGATCAGTGAGGCGAGTTTTCTTGGACATCACAACCGCCGAAATCCCGATAGGAGGATCCCCGATAGCAAGGTAAGAGGTCAGCGTTGACTCACGTTGGATTTCGGGGAATCGTGAGGCACAAAATACTCGACTACAAGACTCGCAAAATCGCAAAGTCCGATTTCCTGATCATTAAGGGAGATCTTTTGGAGAATTGCTGTGGGTGTGGAAAATTCCCGATAGGGAATTAGAAGAGCGTTTCAGTTCTTCGGGCCGAGATAATGAGGATATCCTATGAGAGGACGTGCCTAGGGGGGGCACACCTACGTCACTAAATTTCATTAAACAAGAAGTCTCAAATACATATACATAACCAGAAGAACCAGAGCTTCATTAAAAATTTACAATACGGGAGCCTAGCTCAACCATCCACCATAACAAAATATCATAAATGTCTACATATACTCAGAGAAAATCATCACTACAAGTAGAGGCGTGCTCGAGTCATTACATTGAAGGCTTTACGTCTACATGTTCTCTGGCAGACTGTGCATGCAGTCTTTGTCAGACGCAAGTTTTTTCGTCTGAACTTGCTCTGTCCGACTGTGAATGCAACTTCCTGTTGGACACTAGCTCGGACAGTCTTCCAATACTTTCGAGATTTCTATTTATGGGGGGAGACAATGTTTCAACCACCTCATCCAACATCATTAACTGCTTCATTGGGGTCAGAACAGGCTCGAGTCATCTCCTGTACCTGGAAAACGTGCTGACCGCACTTTGAAACTGTGCCACTGAGATCCCCGTTGGATGCTGACCGGGAATATGGTAGGTGGACGTGGATGAAGATTAGCGGGCGAGGCGAATGGTGCAAACCGACACTGAACATAGAATGATTGGCGGTTGAGTGGAGTGACGCAGTTGGTGGAGTGGTGATTGGGAAAGCATGGGTTCTAGTACGCGAGAACTGAGGTGTAAAGGTGCGGGGTGATGTGGTGAAGGGAGAGGAGTGTAATTGGTTAGGAGGGAGACACAAAAATGATGGTGGAGGTGACATGGAGGGGAGTATGAGACACATGTCGGGAGGCAAGAGGAAGAGATCTGACAATGAAAAGGGGACAGACATGCGGGAGATGTGAGTGGAGGACAGGTGTTAGAGGGAGCGAGGGCGGTAAGCGGTCTAGCTCGGAGGGGGGGGGGGTTTCGAGTTGATGAGAAAGTGACATGTTGGTGGGGGGCCCACGCCAGAAAATCACCAACTCAAACCCCCCCCCCCACCCCCTCATTAAAGGAAAAAGATGGGGGGGGGTCCGATATCGCATCTGGACCGTATATCCGAGCACGCCAAGATCGACCACCTAGATCTACGTGCTCCTTAGCACGATGCCCGCAAACCATCAGTCCACCCATAGAATTAGGTTAAAATGTATTTGGTGGGTTTTTAAGCCCCTTTCTCGCATTTTTTCACCCATGGCTCAACTCCTTAGGGAAACACCCCCTTACAAATATATGTGCTAACAATGTCCTCATGACCGTACCAATTCATTGGACCTTTACAATCCCTATGGCTCGATTCTAAAGCTGTTTGATTTTCCGGTCCAGAATGTGTACTGGATGCACTTGAAAAGCGCTTTCTTACTCCACCTAAATAACATTCCAATCAATAACATGATTAGCATCAGGTATATATTTCCTAAGTAATGATACATGGAATACATTATGTATAGACATAGATGTAGGTAATGCAAGCATGTAATCTACTGGTCCAATCCTCTCTAGGATTTCAAACGACCCACAATATCTAGCTACCAACTTGGAATAGTTTCCCAACTTCAGGGAACTTTTGTTGGCCTTCACTTTCAAGAAAACATGATCACCCACTTTAAATTCCCTGTGAGTTTTGTTCTTGTCAGCATAGCTTTTCTGCCTATCTTGGGCAACCTTTAAATTCTGTTTAATCTTTAGCATTTGTTCTTCCATTTCTCTGAGCAACTTTGGCCCAACCACTGCTCTGTCAGTTGGGTTATCCCAACTTATTGGTGTGTTGCACTTTCTGCCATAAAGTACCTCAAATGAGCTCATATTCAGTGATGCTTGGTACCCATTGTTGTAGGCAAAATCCACCAAGTGTAGATAATCTTCTGATTTAGATGGTTAGTCCATCACATACATCCTTAGCATATCCTCTATCACTTGGTTCACTCTCTCTATTTTCCCATCAGACTCGGGATGATATGTTGTGTTGAAGTTCAGATTTGTTCTGAACCCTTTGAATAACCCCTTCCAGAACTTTGAGGTAAACTTTGGGTCTCTGTCAGACACAATTGTCTTGGGTATGCCATGCAAGCATGCTAGTTCTCTCATATAGATATCAACAACATTGGTTGCCTTGTGAGTAACCTTCATAGGAATGAAATGGGCAGATTTAGTAAGCTGGTCCACCACCACCATGATAACATCATGTTGCTTGATTGTTCTGGGAAATTTGGTGATGAAATCCATTGTCACCACTTCCCACTTCCACTCATAAATGGGTAATGGTTGTAGCAACCCCGCTGGGTGTCTATACTCATCCTTGACCCTTTGACACTCCAAGCATTTAGCAATGTATTCATCAATCTCCCTCTTCATGCCTGGTTAATAATATTGGCTCTTGACTGCTGAAACTATTTTCTAATATCCTGGGTGTCCAACATAAGGTACATTGTGCATCTCTTTTAAAATCGTACTCCTCAATTCATGAGAATTGGGTACATACATTTTGTTCCTGTACAAGATAATTCCATCAATTCTCACTTCGTAATATTCAACTTTTTGTTGCATTTTACCTTGCTGCAATTTCATTACCAACTCCATGTACTACAAATCAACTTTTGCAGCCTCATAAATTCCGCCTTTAAGGTCAATCTGATACATGCTAATGGTTGTAGCATGCAGTTCATGCACTCTCTTGCTGAGTGCATCTGCCACTTTGTTCTCCTTTCCTTTGATGTGCTTAATATCAAAGTCCTAATCACAAAAAAATTCCAACCATTTGCTCTACCTAGCATTCAAAGTTGGGTGATCAAACAAGTATTTCAAACCATTATGGTTTGTCCTCAGTTCAAACCTCTTTCCCATGAGGTAGTGCCTCCAATTATTCAAAGCATGCACTATGGCTGCCAACTCCAAATCATGAGTGGCAGAGAGCCTTTCATGCTCATTTAGTTTCCTGGACTCGAAACATATCACAAACCCATTTTGACTAAATACTCCACCAAGTCTTTCCTTGCAGGCATCTATGCAAACCACAAAATCTTCATTTGGATCAACAATCAACAAAATTGGGGCACTGGTTAACTACTGCTTCAATTGTTGGAAGCTCTTTTTACACTTTTTTTTCGATTGAAACTTCACCCCCTTCCTTTGCAAGGAAGTGAATGGGTGAGCAATTCTTGAAAAACCTCCAATGAATCTTCTGTAGTAACCAACTAGACCCATGAAGGATCTGACTTATGTCACATTCTTGGGTATTTTCCACCCTTTAATGGCCTCAATCTTTTCAGGGTCCATTGCTATCCCTTCTTTGGATATGATATGCCCCAAATAGTGAATTATGTTTTGATAAAATGAGAACTTGCTCAATTTGGCATACATTTGACGCTCTCTTAGCACTTGCAACACCATCCTCAAATGATGATCATGTTCTTCTTCTGACTTGGAATACACAAGGATGTAATCCAAAAAGACAATGAAAAACTTCTCTACATGTTCCTTGAAAACGCCATTCATCAAACACATAAAAACAATCGATGCATTTGATAATCCAAATGGCACCACTGTGAATTCGTAATGACCATACCTTGTCCTGAAGAAGGTCTTGTTGATGTCTTCATCTCTGATCCTTACTTAATGATATCTTGACCCGAGATCAATATTTGAGAATATCTTTGCATCCTTTAACTGATCAAAGAGATCACTGATCCTTGGTAAAGGATACTTGTTCTTTATAGTCACTTTGTTCAATTGTATGAAATCGATGCACAATCTCAATGTCCCATCTTTCTTCTTAACAAACAAGACTAGGGCACCCCAAGGTGACACACTTGGGCATATATAACCCTTCTTCAACAAATCTTCAAGTTACATTTTCAACTCCTTCATCTCTAGTGTACTCATTCTGTAGGGAGTCTTTGATACTGGAGCTGTTCCAGGCATCAAATTTATAGAGAAATCAATATCTCTCTTTGGGGGTAGTCCTGGTATCTCCTTGAACACATCCTCAAAATATTTCAAGAATGAATGATCCTCCAAATTTGGCACCTTATCCTTAGGTGTTTCCTCCATATGAGCTTCAAATATTTGGCAACCCTTCTTGTAACATTTATTCAGCTACATTGCTGAGATCTCTTGGACCTTAACTGCCCTAAGAATTCCTTGGACTGCTCTTGGGTTCCCTTCCTTATCCAGGCAAGTAAATGCCTTATTATGACAATCTAAGACAACACGGTGTTGGTCCAACCAATCCATATCAATTAGACATACATATGAACCCAATGGCAAGATGTTCAAATCTGCCATGGTACTTAGCCCATTCATGTCCACTAGACATGATTTAACCAACTCAACAACTTTTCTCTTGGTTCCTGTCGCCAACTGTACTAGCCAATATTTATCATGCTTGCTACTTGGAAAAATCAATCTATCCACAACTTTAGGATCTATGTAACTATGACTAGCTCCTGAATCTATCAAAATAGTAAAGGCATGGTTATTGATCATACCTTCAACTTCAATCACGTGTGATTGAAACTCAACTTGCTTGTTGTCTAGGGCTACATATATCCTAGGTATACTTCTGCCCATGTCCTCCACTGTTTTTTCTTGTTGTACATTGTGGACAACTCTCACTTTGCATTTTTGTGAGAACAATCTCTATAGTTGTGGTCTCCTTTACAGCCCGAACATTGAATGGGTGCCTACCTTGGCCTTTTCCCACCAACCTCAGCCATTATGTGATCTTTATAAGATGGTTTTCCTTGAGGATTGTTTCTAAAAAAGGGAGGCTTATTTCCCTTCTACCTATGTTCCTTATTGAACTTCTTCTTGTCCTCCCAAGCCTTCTGGAAAGCAGGCTTTCCTTTTTGCTGATCATATAATCATTTTTCTCTCCTTATATTTTCTTCCAGAGTCTTGAGATCATCATATTGGATTTTATCACTGATGAAAGATGGAAGCTCACTCAGGTAACTCTGAATCTTCACTGTCTCATCCTTGATGAAAGAAACATACTTCAACATCTCTACAAATCTCCTTTCATATTCCTCAATAGTCATGCTGCCCAGTTTGAGTTCAAATAACTCTTTCATCTTTTCATCATAATACCTCTTGGTCAGGTATTTCTTCTCAAAATGTCTTTTGAATTCCTTCCAAGTCACATTTTTCTCTCTGAGGTGTTGCACTTGCACCATCTGATCCCACCACATGGATGCCTTTCCTTTAAGCTAGTAGATAGAAATCCTTCTTTCGGCATGAGAAGAGTCGTTATGCAATTGGAAATACTTCCTCATGCCTAGCAACCATGTCTCAACATCCTCATCCTTCTTGTGCTCTCCATAAAAAGTAGGAGGTTTCATCTTATTCATTTCTCCTTTTAACTCATCCACCCCAGACCTCCTATGCTTCCTAACAGGGGATGGAATTTAGCTACTGTGTGATCTCATATGGGAATTCTTTTGGGAGTGATAGTGATGTTTGTTACCACTCCTTGATCTTCCTTTATTCTCCAGGGTCTTGTGGCTTCCTGATTTGTTGGAGCCACTCTCCTTATCCAACTTCTTTTCAATCCTTTCCAGGCTCTGAATTAAATTCATGTTGAAATATTCCTGCTGCTCCTTGGCCTTCATAAGCCTCTCATTATCAGTCTTGTGGATGTGGACATCTGTCTACAATTTCTTGATGGTCTCAGCCAGATTTATGTCTTCATCCTTTTCTCCTCCATGTCCATTGGAGTTGGTTCCTTCCCTATCCAACTGGACATTCAACCCTATGTTTTCATCTTCTTGATTGAAGACTACCTGAGTATCATCCATCACTTTTTTACTCTTTGCTGACTTTGATATGACAACTGTTAATTCTGCAAGAATGTGCAACCAACAGAACTTTGTCAGGCTAATTGTTCTTAATAATTTCATGAAAACATGAAGCATTCTGATTCATTAATATATATCAGACTTATTTTATGTTGATTTCCTGAGAAATTGATTGTTCAGATATAATTTCTAGGTGAACAATAATATTCTATTTTTCAAGACCTTTCCAATGGTTGTTTCCATGCTCAATTCCGAGTTTTGAGTAGGAAGTTAAACAACATTTTTAGTGCTAACCCCTTTCCTTCGGCCCCTAAATTCATGTGACCAGGGGTTGTGAAAAAACACTAATCGTTAGGCGCTTATCATGTGCTTCGAGCCTCCGGGGCTCTGGAACTCTAGGGCTTCAGACGATCTGCCTCCATTACTATACATTTTCCCCGAATGTCGATTCTCTGAATACTCGAAGGACGTACAAATCGATGGTCCTCCTTCCTTGTTTAGATCTACGGTGGATTAGAGCTCTGGGACTCTGGGCTTCAGTGGTTTTAAAAGTACCTTATTACAAATCTCTCGGACTGCCGAAATGGTGAACCTGCGAAGGATAGTGGATCTACGGTCCACATTCTTTGCTCGGATCAACAATGGATAGGAGCTTTGGGACTCCAGGCTTTAGCGGTTTCCAGAACACTTCACTACCAATATCCCAAAGTGTCTACCCACCGGACATCCCCTCTCTTGACTCCACGTGTCATATGTTATCAATGCTCATGATGGACTCTGGCCTTCGGGCCTCTGGAATTCCTTGACCGCAACAATTCTGCAACGCAATCCCTCGGAGTACCACTCCCAGGGACCATGGGTTCTACCTCTGCGTGTCCCCTGTTGATGTACAGTGAGGATTTACTCCTCTCTTCAGAGCATTGTGACTCTTCATACTTAAAAACTCTTGATCAAGTTCCTCCAAAGTGCTAAGTCTCCAGACTGCAGGATCTGGCGCCACATGGCATAACACTAGACGCAGACACCTGGCCCAATCTGAGGGGTGACACGTGTCAATCTTTAAATGGAAAATCATCCTTTCAAAAGAAGAAAGCACATTGACACTGTAATATACAAGATATAAAAAGTATGCATAACAGAAATAAAATGATAGAAATGACAGAATAAGAACAATATAACCAGAACAATCACCACAATAACACTGAAATGATATCAGAATAACAACAAAATTAACACTTTGATTCTAAGAGCAATGTTCACGGGCCTCTTCGAGGGGGAAACCTCCAGTCGAGCAGAGCTCTATTACAATAATACCCAAGCTAGGGTTCTCATACCCTTGAATCCTATTTATACTAAATATGTCTATCAAAAGAAGCATCTAGAGGAAGATCCTTCTAGAAGTGGAAGATTCCATTAGGTCTTCTTACATTCGACTTATTCTATTTTATTGAAAATCCTTATTAATATTGACCTTTATTACATCTGAATATATTTTTCTACCTATGTGCAGGTTAGGAACCTAACATGTCCGCCCCCTTAAAAACAACCTTGTCCTCAAGGCTTGAGATGTGGAAATTGCTGCAGAATGGTAGCTAGTTCCCAAGTGGCATATGCTGGAGTTGTATCGTTACACTGGACTAACACTTCCTTGATGGTTCTCTGACATAGGTGACGCTCATGTTGGTCCAAAACTACTTGTGGCTGTAGCCAAATGGATCCTTCTTCGGCTAACTCAGGAAGGTTGGTTTGAATTTGGCACTTAGTTCCAATCACCCTCTTTAAGCATGAAACATGAAAAACAGGATGTAGCTTCGAATGACTGGGCAAAGCTAACTGATAGGCCACATGTCCCACATGCTTGAGAACGGTATAATGACCATAAAATTTGGGCGCTAGCTTCTGACAATGCTTGGCCTTGAGGGAATTTTGCTTGTAAGGTTGCAGTCAAAGAAACACCTGATCCCCTTCTACAAATTGACGTTCAGAGCGACCTTGATCTGCTTGTTGCTTCATGCGATTCTGTGCCATGACCAAATTCTCTTTGAGGGTACGGAGAATAGCCTCTCGAACTGGAAGTGTTTGGTCAACCACCTGTACCTTTGAAACACCAAGTAAGTATGAGAGAACTGAAGGTGGCTTCTATCCATATACCTCTTCAAAAGGAGTCATGCGTGTAGATGTATGGTATGAAGTGTTGTACCACCATTCAGCTAGGGGTAACCATTGAGCCCACTGATTTTTCTTTTCGGAGACAAAACACCTCAAATATGTTTCCAAACACTTGTTGACAACTTCTGTTTGACCACTAGTATGGGGATGATAAGCTGTGCTGAGGTGCAATTGGGTGCCTTGTAGCTTGAACAGTTCTTGCCCAAAATTGCTTGTGAAAGTTGGGTCACGATCAGAAACAATAGAGTGCGGCATGCCATGAAGCTTGAAGACCTGATCCATGAAAATTTGAGTTATCGTGGATGCTATAAATGGGTGTTGAAGAGCACATAAATGAGCATACATGGAAAGGTGATCAACAACCACCATGATGACTGATTTATTTCCCGATTTGGGTAAGCCTGTAATAAAATCCATAGAGATATCCCTCCAAATAGCAGGTGGAATTGGAAGCGGTTGTAGTGTGCCCGGAGATTTGACTGTTTCTCCCTTGTTGCGTTGACACACATCACATTCAACGACAAAATTACGAATGCTATGTTTCATGCCATCCCAGAAAAAAGAACGTTTGACCCTGTCATAGGTTTTGGTGAACCCGAAGTGCCCCACTGTGGGTGTGGCATGAAGCTCATAAAGTACCGTGGATTTAAGATTTGATTGTTTACTTAAATACAAATGGCCTTTGTATCGAACCTCATCATGGAGCCAAGATTTCCCTGGGGAAGCTGGAGCATTGGACTGCAATTGTTGGATCAGATGCGAACTTTTGGGATCTTGTAGCCATTTTTGGCGAACGACTTGGAGCCAATCTGGGACAATGAAGGAAAGAGAAAAAAGGGATCCTTCATCTTCATATTTTCGAGAAAGTGCACACACAACCACATTGTCTTTGCCTTTCTTGTAAATGATCTCATAATCATATCCAAAGAGCTTAGTCACCCATTTTTGTTGCTCCGGGGAGGAAATGCGTTGTTCCAGAAAATACTTGAGGCTTTGATAGTCTATCTTAATTTGGAAGCATTGCTCCAATGGATAAGGGCGCCACAGATCAATGACATGCAGAATAGTCAACATTTACTTTTCATAGAATTATTTGCCCAGATTTCTTTCAGATAGTTGCTTGCTGGTAAAGGCTAATGACCGACCCCCTTGCATAAGGACAACACCAATTCCTTTCCCTAAAACATCACATTCCAAGACAAAGGTCTTTGTGAAATCAGGAAGGGCTAGGACTGGAGCGGTGCACATGGCCATCTTCAAGGTTTGAAAATCTTGAGCAATGGCTAGAGTCCAAGTGAAAGAGTTCTTTTTTAGGAGAGCAGTGAGAGGTGTTGCAATCTTTCCATAATTCTTAACAAACTTGCGATAATAACCTGTTAAGTGCATAAATCCACACAATCTTTTGAGAGTCTTTGGGTGAGGCCAGTCTTGCATAGCTTCAATATTTTTTGGATCCACCCTGATGTCGTCCTTTCCAACCAGATGACCCAAGTACTCTACTTCTGAGGAGCCAAAAGAACATTTAGACTGTTTCAGGAAAAGTTGGTGTTGAGAGAGTAGATGGAGAACTCGAGCCACATGTGCAAGATGGCCTGTCCAGGTTTTGCTATATATGAGGATATCATCAAAGAAAACTAAGACAAAATGACAGAGAAAAGGACAGAAGACATGATTCATGAGGCTTTGGAAGGTGGAGGGGGCATTACACAAGCCAAAGGGCATGACCAAAAACTCATAGTGGCCCTCATGAGTTCTAAAGGCAGTTTTGGGAATGTTTGCCTCTTTCATACGTATTTGGTGGTAGCCCGAATGAAGATCAAGTTTAGTAAAGAATTGGGCGCCACTCAATTCATCCAAGAGATCATCAATGACATGAATGGGAAATTTGTCTTTAATGGTAAGTTTGTTGAGGGAACAGAAGTCAAGACACATTCACCAAGAACCTTCTTTCTTCAGGACCATGATCACAAGAGAAGAGTAGGGCCTCCTACTGGGGCGGATGACGCCTGCATTAAGGAGTTCCTGGACCATTTTCTTAATTTCATTTTTTTTGGAAAAGGGGTGACGATATGGATGGATATAGGGAGGAAGGCTTCTGGGTACAAGGGGAATGGAATGATCATGAACACCGTGGGAAGGAGGGAGTCCGTAATGAGTGGAAAAGAGCACTTAATGTTTAGAAAGGATGGCTTGGAGGTCTTGTGGCACCGAGGGTGTCTCTGTTGCTTGTATGGCATGGAGTTGGGAAATAACACTAGAATGACCTTTTTTTATCAGCTTTTCCATGTGATGGGAACTAATGATCTCAGGTGAACCGACGATGATGCCTTGGAACTTATATTGGTGGTCCTCCAGGTCGAATTGCATGGTTAGTTCCTTAAAATCCATGAGAATGGGAGCCAAAGTCCTTATCCAGTCTGCACCCAACACAATGTCACAACCACCCATGTCGATAGAAAACATATGAGATTTCAGGTGTGTTATCACTGAAATTTCGTCCGCAAATGGTTACAGGAATCCAACATCTTCAAACAACTATTAGTTCACCCATGGACCAAAAATCACCAAAAATGCATTTCCAAAAGGTCCAAAACTATACAACCAGTTATAAAATCAGCATGCACTAAGGATATACAGGAAGTGCGTGCATGTGCACCAGTCAAAAATGTTTGAAAAGCGCACATGCACCCGATGCACGACTGTGGATGCAAAAATCCACGCACAACTCAGAACGACGCATTTATGATATTGGTCGGCCTCCCACCCACTTCTGGTTCAGCTTCCAAGTCGATTTGACATCCAAATCTCAGATGAATCTAGTTCGGTGGCTGGTCAAAGACCTAAAGGTGCCCTAAATAGCCCCTTGTTCACACTAAAAGCTGGTTGAATAATGACTCATAGTTATGCTATAAAAAGAAGCCATGGGTGCACTACATTTTCAAGGGATTCATTTGTATTGTTATGTTGCTGGTATTCTCTTGGAGGATCCTCTTTCCTCATCAAGAGTATGCTAGCACCATTACACTTAGCCATTCATATCACCTCTAGAATGTATGTGCTTTGGATTCTCTTCACCATTTCATCCTAGTTTCTCATTTGTAAGAAGAGTTCAATATTTGGGGGTTCAAGAGCCCTCCCTTGGAGGAAGAGGGGACCTAAAGTCTCTATTCCTTCTTGGTGTTTTCTTTCCACTAATACAATCCTTTCCATTGGTGGCATGAGTCTTGTTTTTTAATTGTTCTTATGTTCTTATGCACTATAGTTTAAATGTTTTTATCATTCTTAGTTAAATTCTTTGCTTTATCTTTCTAACCCTTTTCTTTACAACTGTCTTGCCTAGCTGACCCAACTGGGCTTGTAAGCACCATTATTTTTCTCATTTAGGTGACAAAAGAGGTGCAACAGATTGACAACTCTACTGTGGAAAGGTATCAATTTCCTACCCCATTTGGGTTATTTTAGCTCTTCTTTCTATTTATTTAAACCTGTAGGTACCATAACTGGCCCAAGACGACCTGCAAAACATCAGATTCAAAGCTGAGTTAAGAGAATTCCATCCAGAATTTTCTTCACAACTGTGTGACAGGTGTGCGCGGGTTTATCGGCCCACAGTTGCACATCGTGCACACGTGTGCCAAAACCACTGTATTACTCAACGTCTTCTGCGCACCTGCGCCCATAAGTCTCTTTTAGTTCGTGAATTGGTGCTGAAAGCACCTCTGTCTATTCTGAGACCTGCACACCTGTGCAAAAAAATACACATTGTTAGCTTTTTGTGATCTGTGGAGAGCCCATAGCCTTCTTAAAATTGATTCCATGCATATTGTAATATGCACCACACTTACATTCCCTCTCCATATAAAGGGATTAGTCAAAACATATACACTTAGGGGGTTAAAATCATAATTTTTTCCTCTTTTTGTTTTCATGTTGCCACATGGATGGATTGCTTTGATTAAAGGTTAAGTGGGAATCATTCTACATCACATTTAAAACTTGCATTGGGACCAGAAATTGGATATCAATCATTGAGTATGCTCTTCTCTCACGCTCCAAAGTGATCTTGAGAATCAGAAAGATGTTGAGGGACAATTTCATCTCCCTTAAAAAGACAAAATCTTTAGGAGAGGACAACAACCCCCCTCGGGACTCCTCTTAGTTTATTTTTCAAACACATCTTGAAATTGTAAGGGCCCATACATGCCCACATGCTACAAAGATATGATAGTGTTGAAATTTACTTTCTTAGATTAAATCACTAGGGAAGTTTAAATTTTTTGTAACGGGCCCATACATGCCCACATGTCCACAATCTAGGATAGTTTCAAAGCTTTCTTAAATTAAGTCACTATAGGGAGTTAAAGGAATAGTAAGGACCCACATGTCCACATGCTAGTTTCCTAGGGACTTTAAAATTCCGCAAGGTTGTACCAATGACACATAGTAACTTAGGTAATCAAAACTTGTAAGGACCAAGTGAAGTCCACATGCAGCAAGGTGACACCTAAATTATTAAAAAATTGGCACACTTTCACTTGTTCACACACAAAGTTCACAAATCACTCACATAGTCTTATCTAGAAATCATGGAGGTTGAAGTAAGTTTCCTCCATTGGGATTCCGAAACGCCCCACCCCTTTTCTTGACGATACTATCCACTCCCACTTAATTTCAACAAGTTTGGTTTACACCCCCAATCTCTCAAACAACCACACCTAAAATCTTTCTAAAAACTCACTAAGTTTTCCTCCACAGGAGGTGCCAAAAGAATTTTTTTAGTCTTGGTAGGATCTTGGGGATAGGCATCCAAATAACTCCCCATTATCTGGTTCTCACATCGTCAAAACAATAGAAGTTGACAAATAGGGAACTTTTAAATCCTCCAAGTCAAGTGTTCCTACACCATAAGGCAAGGAGATACCCGTGAAGGGTTGAAGGCCAAGGTCCGGTTGGTCTGTGCATCCCCCCTTGAGGCACCCACCTCTTGGACGAGATCTATCCCGTGACCCATTTCTTAGGCTGAAAATCTAAATTCCGCACTTTGACTGAGGTACCTAGTGACCAAAATTTAGGACATCCACCCAGGTGGCAATTGTGGGCTGCAATTGTACCTTGATCAAATTTTGTGCGGCTATTGGGAAATATCACCGGCTCTTTCGGGATATGCCTCCTCTACCCCTCATTATAACCGATTGCATCCTTCACTAGTTTCTCATCCAGTGGCTTCATACCCCACTGTCGAGTGCTATTGTAAGGTCCAGTGCTATTTGAGAGGAAGGACGTTACGTCTTTTAGGAAACAAGCATTTGTTTTCTTTGTTCTCCCATGTGGACAAAATCCACCTATCCACATATATGCTTCTTTATCAAATTACTTTATGTATGATTCCCTTCTGATTACATCTGATTGGGAAATATATTGTGAAGGTTCAAAAACTGTGGCAAAGGCTCTTGTTTATTTATTGCTCTCACCACCATTCACACACATCCACTTAGCTAGTCGGACATCATAGGGGACCCACAGAACCCCCGTCATTCCAGACGCCTGCTAAATCTCCCTCATATTCTAGGGGGAGTTCCTAGTCTTTCCAATTCATCGACTCCACCTTCTCACACCCATGTGAGTGCCACTGTCTTAGGATCATCTTTGCTTGGTTCCACCTTACTTGGGTCCACTTCCCAAGGTCAAACATCCCCACACTCTCCTTTCCACGGAAGTAGGGTACTAACTTCTTCTCAAGCGGGAAGTACAAACCCACCTAGTCCCACTCAAGGGTCAGGTACGCAAAACACTCATACTATGGCTGGAGCTAATCCTCCACCACCACCTCAGATGCCTTACTTGGCTTCCCTCAACATACCGAATCTAAGTAAACTTACCAATGATCCGATATTGCACAACCCCGCATGGCCTGCAATGCCTACCAAAATCCCTTTAGACATCCCCAAGTTCGAAGGAAAATCGGGACACGATCCCGCCAACCATATCATGACGTTTCACTTATGGTGCTCTTCAAACAACATCACAGATGATTCCATCCAATTAAGGTTATTTCAACGTACACTCATTGGCCCATCAACTAAGTGGTATGTAAAATAAAAATTTGGGTCCCATGTGACCTTTGAATCCTTTTCCAAAGCATTCTTGACCTTCTTTCAACTACCAATTCATCATGAAAATGGCCTCGAACTACTCTCAGAATTTAAACAAACCTCCGCCATGCACATCACTGACCACATTCACGAATGGCGTCGACGGTGTAGTCTCTGCAAAGCTGAAGCTACTCCACAACAATGTCTCAATTAGTTCCTCAAATCACTTGTTTCCCTCCTTGCCAAGGATGTGGCCGCCACCTTCCCCCAGTTTGAAGAAGAAGCCATTAGCAAGACCCGACAGTTTGAAATCATCTATTCCCAGTTAGGATACTTATATACAATACTCCCTGATGCCTTGAGACATGTGCCATTCGGCCAGGACAAACCTGGGATGTCTCGATCAACAGATGGATTGATTGGTACCAATACACACCACAATTCACATCCCCAACAACCACCAATGTATGGAACCCATCAGTATCCATCGTCATATGAAGGAATACCTTATTATCCTCCTCCCCCTTATCAACAACCATACCCTGTTACCCTACCTCCACCCATAAATGAACCCCCGCCGACATCCACAGTACGTCCACCTGTCCAACCAAGTTTTGGTACCCCCTCTACCACAACTTATACCCTAAGCACTAGTGAAAGCACCACACCTTCCTATGTACCCTATGGATCATCACAACATAATCCGTTCTCCACCACAAGGACACCCACACGCTGGGTTTAATTTTATTCAACCCTCTCCCATTCAACAATACCAAAATTTTGAACAACTGAATACGGCCAACCCGACCCATCAGTCGAATAATTCCAAAAAGAAAGGAAAAAACCAGAACAATAATAATCCAGGGCAAGGAGGAAACCATCACCAATAAAACCAACTGGCTGGGGGAAACCAGAATCCGGGGAACCAAAACTCTCAAGGGGGCAATAACAACAAATGCCAAGGAAATAACAACAACAATATTAAAAAAAACTTCCCTCTGTGAATGGACCACGTCCCTCGACACTGCCTGCCCCTCCGCAGGCCCCACAACAATATGTGTAGCAACCACCCCCAACCATGCTACAAAACCCCATTCCACACCAAGGGGTGATAAATACCCAACAAGACATGCAGCCTACCCCACCACAGTTGGGAAATTATCCCAGTATGGGAAATCCTACCGATCACACTATCCTCCTCACCAGTGAGGAAGAAGTCCTTTTGCAAATGCGCAGTCATCAATATAACACACCCCCTGAGACTGTTCCCACCACCTTAGAAGCAACCCCAGTCACAACTGCACCCCCCTTAATGATTTCTCACCCTAATACTGAAATACCCCTTCATATTCCTTGCATCCCATTGCGCAGGAATGTCCACAACCCTCAGGCTAGGGCGGCTCATAATTACAGTTTGTTCGATGACTTGGCACAATCTCTGGCTGCTATGTCAGTCTCAGAAATCCTTCAAACTTCTCCCACTCAGCAGAAGTCATTACTTTCCGCCCTGGGGGCAGTCAACCCTGTTGATACCTGACTCATCACATTTTATCTCGACAACGGAGAACCTCGCCTCCCCGCTCTTATCGCTTTTCAAATCCACGTGAAAACACAGAACATTACCATTCATCAATGCATCATCGATGAAAGTGCATCCACATGTATCATGTCCAAATCCGTATGGTAGAAACTTGGTTCCCCCGAACGCATACCATCTGCCATTACCTTAAGAGATTATGATGGACGAACATCTTCTCCCGAAGGGCTCTTCCAAAATGTCCCTGTAGAACTCGGGGGCAAAACCATTCTCATTGATATTGAGGTTATCGATACCCCACTCGATTACAATATCTTGTTCGGTCGTAGCTACATGTATGCTATGAAGGCAGTTGTTTCTTCTGTATTTCGAACCTTGATGTTCCCCCATAACGGGAAGATCATTACCATTGGAAGATCATTACCATCGATCAAGTTTCACATTATGAGCCCAACCCTTCTGCCAACATCGATAATATCCTCCCCTTCGTCCACATTAATCCCGATACATACCCACTCATCGAGATGCCCCCCAGAATTTTCAAAGACCCATCCTTCCTTGGGACGTACCATGGTGCACCACCGCTCATTCATCCTTCCAATCAAGTATGTGTTGCCTCATCCAACGAAACTATTCTCCCTCCCACCGAGGCCTCTTTTTCCCATGACATCCCATTAGTCACAGAATACCTCCCTCAGGAATCTCCTGGAACTTGTTCAGCTCTACCCATTCCTGATCTTCCCCTCCCCTAGGGCCATATCCCAGTTTGGGAAACAGTCCCCCAAGCCATTACCCAAATCCCTTTGTTTTACCCCCCACCAGGTGTACAAGCTTTCTAGGTAGCCGCAACGCTCACCCTTCCTAAAATGGTGTTAGAAATTCTAGTATGGTATCTCCATCTACCTGAGATGGTCCCTCAACCATCCCTCGCTCCCCAAACCGAAGGAATCCTGATACAAATTCCCACACTTACCCCCACCATCTCACCCACACCCCCACTCGTTAGCACCCCTACTACAACTGGGGGCAGACGAAAAAAGAAGGAGCCCACTATTCCAATTCTTCCACGTGTCCAACCTCCTTGCGCATTATGCGAGAAATACAGAGACCCCATCAACAAGTGACCATCTCTCCCCGAGTTACATAATCTCATTCAACTCTCTCGAGCACCTCCACCACTCGTCGCTTCCTCCAGTACTGCCGCTATCTCCCAGAACACCAGTAGCAAAGGACTGCGAACCAAATTCCCATGCGCCATCTGTTCAGAATATGTCCATTATCCACACCATTGCCCAATGCTACCCCAATTCCGATATACGCTAGTAGCTGTACGCCAGAGCTTTTAGCAAGAACCCAGTTGTTAAGAACCAAACATCAATATAGCATATAAAAATCTCAGGAAAAGTACTCAACGCCTTGAAAAAGAGATAATTTCAGATAATAAGCCTCTTCGAGGGGGAAACCTCCTTTTACCCCACTTAAATGTTCAAGTACAAGATGA
>SNQJ01S0178078.1:23978-43702 GCA_010110895.2 Picea sitchensis | reverse complement strand
TTTGGCTTTCGTCCTGTGTAGACTGTGCAGTGGTTTTTCATTGTCTTCTCATCTAATTTCTTGATATGAAATGTTATCTGTGTCGAATTAGCTTTAGTCTGTTCTCCACATAATATTTCATATCATGGTTTTCTTTATGTTGTTCATTATCTTTTGGTCTAGTTTATCCATGTGATTGATCATCTATTAAAGTATTTTGAGTTTATGTCTGATGCTAGATAGTTAGTAACACCATTACTGAGGATTTGGATTTCTTTCATTTTCAGTTATTGGATATCTCAAGGTCACATGATATATAATTATTTGTCTTTTTGTCATCATAAACTCGCTCCATAATATAAAAGACTTCTTTGAGTTTCTTCAGGAAGTATTATGCTTGCCTTTGTGATGGGTTTACACTTGACACATGTTAAGAAGAGATCATAAAAATACAGAGAGATGAATTTAGCTTAGTACTGTTGATCATGAAGAGGTTAGTCAATTTATTATTTATTTAATTTGTTTATTTGTGAATGAAGATTGATTGCATCATTTAAACGTTAATTTTCTTTGTCCATTTTCGTTATATCATTTACAATATTGTTCATTCATTGTTTATTAGTTTGGTAATTAGAGTACTAGAATAATTTTGTTTATTTTAAATCTTTCTTAGATCCATTATCTTAAAAATATTATTTTCACAAGGTTTTGCTTAAACCTTGTAAATTGTATAGAACCTTTGTACATAAACACTGTTAGTTAAGCATTTGTAATTAAAGTGTTGATTGTTAGAGTTGTATATTATATAATCCACATCTTTAAGTTGTTTTAGGATTTTAGTTGGCTAACGGAGCCATAAAAACCATCAGGGTAGATTATACCAAACGACTTGGGTTAAATAGACAGCCCTGGACCGGATCTTCCCTTCTCGTTGATGGTGTGTCATAAACATCCATCAACAGACTATCCTACCTATCCTCCTCACATGTGTGACTCCTATTGGATAGTATTTTTGGATCCATTTAATAGGCATTTTTTATTTGGTTTTCAAATAAATCCTAAGTATGGAGGATTTGTGCAAGAACAGAAGAAAGAAGACATAGATGCACTTGGTTAAGGTATATGTATGATGATGTATGCATAGGGCACAACTACAGATTGGACACAGTGACAGGTTACAAGTTGATGTGACAGAAGAAACAAAGTGTCTGAGTTTCAGAAAGGTGAAAATCCTATCCTTCTGATGGTGTACGTAGGTTGTAGTATAGACAGACCGCATACATACATAGGATGCAGTATATACAGGTTGCATACATACGGGTGTTGTAGCATATACAAGTCGCGTATCTGTTGGTTTTTTTTGGTACGGGTTGACTAATTGTACACGTTGATTACAGTTTATTGGTACATGTTGGTTACAGGTTATTGACACATATTCATACAGGTTTTGCAGTGGTATATCTCGTAGTGACAGTGTGGCAGTGGTTTCATCATTTATTTGGCACTTATGTTTCAGCATGGTAGGATGGGGAAATGATAGGTGGTTGGAGCCAGCTTCTGGTTGTAGCCAGAGAACATAGGGGGTTGTAGCCTCCTTCTAGATGGAGACAATTGGGGAGTTGGAGATTCCCTCAGGTTGTACCCTGAAAATGTAAGGGGTTGGAGCCTCTTTCGAGTTGCAGCTGGAAAACAAAGGAAGTTGGTGCTTCCAATGAATGTAATTCTTAAAGACATGTAAGAAAAAGAATTATGTGGTTGTCTCCCGCATTGGGTTTCCACGTAAAAATACTAGTGTACTGTGTATGTGTATGATTTCTCTTTGTTCTTGGTTTATTTATTCTACACTTGTTGAATGATATTGTTAAATTGATCATAAATATAAAACATCACTTATATATTGTGATTAAAAAGGATTCAATTGCCCTATTACTAATTCACCCCCCTCTTAGTAATCCAACAATTGGTAATAGAGAAGGTTCCTTCATAAATTAGTTTAACCACTAGAAGGTAGATCATGGAGAGAAATGGTATGTAGTTGTAACAATTATTTAATCATTATCTTAAAACAATTATTTTCACAAGGCTTTGCTTAAACCTTGTAAATTGTATATAGCCTTTGTACATAAACATTGTTAGTTAAGCATTTCTAATTAAAGTGTTGATTGTTAAAGTTGTGTCTTTAGTTAATCCACATATTTTAGTTGTTTTAGGATAGTTGGATAACGGAGCCATAAAACCCGTCAGGGTAGATTATACCAAATGTCTTGGGTTAAATAGCAACACCAAACTAGATCTTCCCTTCCTGTTGATGGTGTGTCATAAACGTTCGTCAACAAATGGTGCTAGAAGGAAGGTCGAGGTAAATTTAATGATTAAATGTTTCACCCCTCATCCTTTCATAATTCCAGATTTATAAATTATTCTTCTGTGTCATCTTATAATGCACTAGAAGTCAGGTTAGATGACAAGCTAACTAGTTGGAGTCAATTTCTTCAATTTCTTAATTTTTCATGGCTCCTGCACAAATCACTGTGTTGGAACATGCTTTTAATGTCTCATTACCAGTTATTCCCAATAAGACAGTTGATCTGTTTTTAGAACTCACCTTTGATGGTCAAGGGAACACATTTGCAGTAGACCATATTTCTAATTTTTTTTATGAATGTTTAAAACATAATATCATTGATCATATGTAATGTTCCCCAAATTTGCCAATTTAAAAAAAAAATTAGGGATTCTTAGAGTTGGTCAATCGTCATTTCAACCTTTCAGGCATTCATCAAATACACTACATAATAGTTTCAAGGCCTCTTTTGTCTTCCGTAATTAACACTTACTATTTCTTGTCATGGGTGCAAGTTACTTGTATATATTTATCTATGACTGGCTCAACCCTATTCTCAACAAAGGGGTGAAAGAGAAATCTAATAACTAACAAATATTTCACTTGGGAACTTAATACTACTTGTGTAACCCAACCATATATAAACCTTAGAAATTCCCTTATGTTTGCATAACAAAATTATATATATATATATATAACTTAGAACTTCTATTCTATCCATGCAACTCATAAGACATACCACGAACTAGTTTTAAGTGCAAAATTTAACAGCCATTAGGGTAATGTATTATTCACAGCACGGTTCACATGCGAAAGTGTCTCTATTACACATAGTCGTTATTAAAGACCCCAGCGTGCATAGGTATTAACACTCAGGTGGTTATGGATCACATTTGGCACACACTACTCGTTCCTTTTTGTTTTAATGACCCTCTGGTAACCAAGTTTGGAGTAAGGGTTAGCAATCCGATATTTAGGAATCAAGAAGTGTAATTTGACGACCATGATACTAACTATAACCCTAACTTAGACTGCCATTCCCTTCATCATGAAATATGACAATAAAACTGTAGAGATATAGCTGTCACAACTTAAATGGCTCTATACGTGACATTTAATATCTCCTTAAGCATACCCCTTCGGCCCATTGCTCGACCTCTGTTCCCATTGTTCTTCTACCACCTCGCCCTAATCACATGGTCTAGGTATAGTTTGTAAATCTCTCCATTAATCCATTTGGAAGAGGGTTTTCTAATTTTATTGCTCATTACTCTCTTTTCGTGTTGTGTAAGTTCGAAAGGAAATCATTCTGCATTAGTTCTACATACTTACTCTATGTATAACTTCGACGATGGGGAGGATTCATGTTCCGTGTATGCAAAAATATCATTACACGTCCAACTAGTTCACCCTCATACCAGGTATGTTTTCCCGAAACTCCATTACCGAGATTACCTATAGGGTGTAGGAAAGGTCATTCATGTTTTGGGTTGCTTCTATGATTATTTCATAATTTTTTTGATTGGGTTTTCATCCCCGTTGCTCTTAAACTTTCGAGGTACTACTATCCAGGCTCTAGATAATAATTATATTTTTCTTTTGACTCGGGTAACCTATGGTTCGATTTCTTATGGTTCAATAACCATTCAATATTCCAGTTTTCCATTGATTCGATAGCCATGTCACCCGAGTTGCTTTTTTTTATGTCTTGACTTAGGGAGACAATCACGAATGTGAATAAGTTTCATCCTCAGTCATTTTTTCATAAATAACACAGACTAATAATTCTAGGTTAGGGTATGTCATCATCCCTCGGTAAATCTTGTAATGGTCCTCTGTTAACTTTCACAGCGTGACATGGATGTAATTTCTTGTGAACTGTGTAGAATATCCGATCCATATCATTGACTTCACAGGGTGTAGGAAAATTACTTGGAAATTATCAAAAGACTTTTATAATGAGTGATAAACTCCATTTGGATTAGATGATGGTTCTTACCCTAACTTGAAATACCTTCGCGACTTGAGGTTTTGGAATCACCTGAAATCCGTTGACTGTCTGGAGATCATGGGTATTCCCTTTAGTCTGTACTGCATAAAATAAAATTCAATACTGCTTGGTAAAATCATTTTCCCTTACAAATGGGAGGTCACAAAAGTCTCTTTACTCCTGTTAGGTAATTATCAAGCTGACTCCCCTTTGGAAATCTATCATTCGGTAGTTCTTTTAAAAACCAAAATCGTCTAATCTCGTGTCTATGTCTTCTTAAAAAATTGGTGCATTTCCCGTTAGCATATATAATACGGAATTCTTTGTTCGGAAATCTTATTTAATGCAATTTCATCAAGCATGAAAGATTAAAAGTTGTGTCTAAACGGATTAAACAGATTTTTCCCTTTCATATATATATACTACCGAAGTCTGGTTCTAAAATATTATTTAATGTGTTTCGCTATGCGACCCCTTTTACACTTGGGTTTATTAAGTTCTTTAAAGGATTGTCATTATAAATTTATTTGCTTGAAAAGTTTTGCTAAGAGCTCTTGGTTACCAATATAATGATGGGGCCCTTGTTGTTGCGAGGGTACCCATGACGAAAATCTTTGGTCCACTCCACCCCTTTGGGCCTATGGATGATTCTCAACAATTCCTCGAATGGAAGAAAAGCTTCAATTTCCCAACATCGCAAGTTAAGTAAAATTTGTAAATTAGATCTGCAATAAATTTCATTTCATGAATCACTTTGGTAACTATTCTATATTTTGGTTTTTTAACTTTTGTTGAATAATATACTATTACTAATTATAGACTTGTGTTTTCCTTGCAGGAATTTCTTCATTCAAAGTCTCTGGATTCAGGACAACACCATATGCAAGAAAAAGGTATTTGGGTTCTAATTTACAATGCTTAAGAAAGTACTCTCGGTTCCAAAGAAATGATATGATTCTGCCCTAGAGTGCTATCATCGTGGAAATATTTATTCCAGGCTCCTATAGACAACTTCTCTGTGACATCCCCAAAAATAAAGTATTTCTGAAATTTAAAATTTGTTGGAAAAATATTTTGTTTCTAGTAAATTCGAATTTGGAAATTTTTTTCCATTTATGGCAATTCCGAATTTTGAATTTGATAATTGTAATTAAATATTGGGCAGGGATATGATTTGACCCAACTAACTATTTGACTAAGACATTTGTATGAAAACATAATATTTTATATTGATTTCAGGAGAACAAATGGAACAACCATGTTAAAATCAGCTGACCATGAATCCATGAGTGGGGATCATGTTGGAACTACCTCTGGGCTGATTGTTACAAGTGGAAAATCAGAGATTTGGCCATTGACAGCCCCTAAAAATCAAGGATTTAGAAAGCTGCGAAAATTCCCAAGGGGGGAAAGAAAGACCTAGGCAAAAAGGATTGGTTTTGTTAAATATAATATGCGAGGAGGGAGGACGTTGCCGAGTATGCTGGGGGAAAATAAAGAGGACTGGTATTCTTGTTGTTATGAACACTATTGATTGAGTGTGAGGCAGGAGGATTCTGCTAAAACTGAAAGATGGTTTCAAAGGAGGAGATTCCAAGTTTTCCCTCATGGGTTCATGGTCAGGCTAGGGGGTGAATCAGGCAAGTAGTTTGGCTAGCCTATTCTATGGTTGGGAGGAACATGTATGTTTCCTTTGTCATCCCACGAATTGTTCCAGATATGTAATTTTTCCCCTCCTCTGTTTGAATGACTATGTCTAATTGATGTAATGTATCTATTGGGTGATTATATCTAATTACTTTAATGCAACTATTTGAATGATCATGTCTATTTGTTGTAATGAATCTGTCTAAAGGGGCATATGTATATTGTTGTAATACGTCTGCTTGAATGTTTACATCTGACTGCTGAAATGTATTTGTTACAGAAGGTGAAATATTTTTGTGGATGTAATTTGTCTATTGGTGCGAAGTTTGTGATAGACATCCCAACTCTAGAATTGTCCCTCCTGTAATTAGAATGCTAGATGGAAGCACCTATAATTATATTTATATAATTGAATACGGAAAGGAGTAGATTAATGTCAATGGGGCGTTTCCTTTCAGTAATTAATTTCCAGAAAACCAAACATAGATCCCACAGAACATCGGTATATATTTATAAACTTATATGGAAATGAAATTTATATATATGTATATACATAGATGTACAGATCTATTTATTGTTGGCATCTTGTACAATCAACATTGACTAAAGGAGAATCTAGTGAATATAATAGAAATTACTTTACACATAAAATTGTTGTCCTATTGTACCAGTAGCCATTGTCAGTATGAATTCAAACATTTATGAGTAAAGGAAATACCCCATTGGAGAGTTTGGAGACCCCTCCTAGATCTCACCATAGTACCAAACCCTTTTTTTAGATTATACACATATAAACTCATAAACTTAGTCTTTCATAATCCTGTTAGGTGAAACGAATATTTATCCCTTTTTACACATACTGTCTCACAGAATGAAAGTAACAACACCAATAAAAAGACAAAAAAATCAGGAAGTCATGAAAAATAATGTAAAATTTCACAGTAGCAGTTGAGTATACTTTTTCTATTTCGTTTGACATAAATACTACCTTAGATTTCAGAGGAAAGATATTGCATCTTCAGAGAGTGGCTTTTTGCATATGATTACTTTATAAATAATTTTAACCCAGACATAAACGACAAAGTTAACAAACTTTAAAACCCCACTGTGTCTAATTACCTAAGACATGGACCAGTCAACACCTTCGTGATAAGAAATCATATAGTTTTCAAACATTCCATATGCATAGAAGTACGATAGAGCAAGAACAAAACTTGGATTCATCTCAGATTGAAATAATCAATCTGTCCATTTAATTATGAGTTCAGTCTGAAATATTACAATTATAAGATAAATGGCTATACACCTAGCATGTCCTATCTTGCCAAGAATGTATGAAGTTAAAGGTTTACAGTGAAGCTACAGGAGTGAAAGATCTAACAATTATATTACTCAGATGGTAAGAGAATGTAAATCGTATTTACTTCTTCAATTGTCAAGTTAGGACGTAATAAAATATCCAATTGAGCCTTTCAGCCAAATCCTTAGTTTCGAAATCGACCCTCGCTTGGGTCGTAAAATTTAACAACAGAATTAACATAGCTTGAATAACCTCTAGCACAGAGAGTAAACCCTTTAGGGTTGAGTTGCCTAAGTTTCTAGAGGAAGGCATAACGGAACCCATTTACCTTCCGCGCGGATGACAATGGTAGTCTGCCTTGTAGCCATGTAGCTGAAACCCTGTACACATTTTGACACAATCATTATAATCCATTCAATTAGAAAGGAAAGGATTTGATAAAATGGAAATTACAACCGAAGTTAATACGTAACTCCAGGTGGGGAAACCCGACCTCTTCCCTACTGCGACCATCATGTATTCATCTAGACCAAAAGGGGAGGAGGAAGCCAAACCTCTCTTATGGGTACCCTCGCAAAACAAAGGGCCCATCATTAATAACGAGAATCCAAGAATAATCAAGTAAAAATATAGAAAGAAATAATGGAAATTTACGATTAATATATATATATATATATATATATATACAAACCGCATAATAAGTATACATATATATATATATATATATATATATATATATACAAGCCGCATAATAAAGTATACACCTGAGTTTAAGTCAAAGGGGAAAATGTACAAAACCATTATTCTATCCATTACATTACAAAGAAATTTAAGGAACCTGTAGAAAAAAACACAACAACAAAAATCCAGTATACACGCCTTCGCGCACCTCCAGATTATAAATAAGTGGCCATGAAGAAAACAACCTGAATTTTCTTTAGCCCCATTTATGGTCTGAGTCTTACAAAACGGTTAGCATGACTGCTATCCATTTGGGAGACTCACAATCAAAGAGATTTCAATCTTAAGAACTCGTCAATAAATTTGGGAACATGAAAAAGGGTCGAAGAAAAAAATACATGTCTGTGTATGCGATCAAGATAAATAAAAAAACAACTACGTATCAAAGGGGGAAAACAACATCGAGGGTAGAAAGAGGTGATAAGGGCCTACGAGCAGATTACCCCTTGCACAAAAACGCGTGTAATAAAATCATGAGAATAGTCAAAATAAAACTGTAACAGAAAGGATGATAGTGTGAAACGTCTATTGAATGAATATGAAAAGTAAGACTGTCACTTACCGATAGTGTTACAGTCGGAAGGCACTCCTTACCCCAAAACCCTTGTGAAGTAAAACCAAAAAGAAAACATTACAGAAACGTCGAACCCTTTGTGAACTAGGCTGAACAATGTGTAAATCAACAATGTCAATTACCCTAAACCCGAAAAATTATGCATATTGAATATAGCGGGTATGACAGGAAGTGCTCCATGTGCTTTGAGCGAGCTGGCATGCTTGGATTGAAGAAGGGTATAGAGTTGGCCCTCGTCCCTCACCCAACTCCTTTAATGGTCGGTCAGAGAATTTTCTCCTGACTATCAACGACTTCAGTCACATTTACAAGGGTCGGCCTAGGTTTGTTCAAAACCTATTTTTCGTATTTATTAACCTCTAGTCGATACTATTCCAGCTAGCATTGGGGCATAGACTAGATAAGTCTGGTAAATTTCATTTAACTGCCAGCTTGGGGCTCGTCTCTAGACTAGTAAGTTAGTGGAATACGTGGCGAAGGGAAGACTCTCAACCAAACGAAGTATTAATGAGGAATTTATCAAATCCCGTGGCATCTATTTAAGAAGCCCAAAATGTTAAATCCCACAATAAAACAACTAGTTCGATTATTTTGCTATGGTTATAAAAGTTGTGTCAAGTTATTGAAGTTAGGACTGTGCACAAGTATGGAATTATGGATTAAGGAGGGTCTATAACCCTAAGCCCTAAGCCTATGTCCATTCCCCTACCCTTGCAAAATTTAAAACCCTTAACCACTTACAAAAGCCTAGTATGACTTAAAGAAGGATTTAAGAGTAAACACACGACTTTGGTTCTGTAATTGCTAGGAAAAGGAAATTGAAACATGAGAATCACAGGAATATCCTTATTATAAATCTATCTCTTACAAGTTTTGAATTTATTGCCCCTTAGAAGATTTTTTTTTATGACAATTTTGAGGTTTATTACATATGGTATCAGAGAAAAATCTACAACACTGGGCCTGAACAAGGCCACATTAGTTGCTTAGTATATATTCTGATTTGTGCAAAAATAATAAACCTTATTGTACAAACAGAAAGCCCTTTCTATTTTGTGTTAATTATGGCAGCTCGGGATGATGTAAAAATCACGATGGAAGGAAATCCAGAGCAAAGACCTCCTAGAGATCCAAGACAGAACAATGACGGAAGCTCACCCACGGAGGTGTTGGAAACAATGAGGAATCTTATTGTTGAACTGTAGGTTTTCAAAGACGACAATGAAAAACTGAACAAAGCTCAGCAGGAACAACAAGAAATAAATGAAGTCATGCTACGTAGTATAGTGACCAAGAAAAGCCCAAAGGATGATAATAATGACAAAGAATTCAGAAAGAGATCTTCCAAGAACTCGGGACCAAAAACAGAAAAAGGAGACAGCTCGTTTGAAGGTGCACCTTCAACTGAGGACAAAACCAAACCAAACAGAAAGAGAAAACAAATAGACCACCTTGAAGGAGAATTCAAGAAAATTAAACCAGCTATCTTTGATGGAGAATCTAGAACAAGAGAGGAAGCAAAGGCATGGTTATTGGACATCAAAAATTACTTCTAGATATATAACTATTCCAACAATATGAAGGTCAGAATGGCCATATACAATCTGAAAGGGAAGACCAGCATTTGGTGGCAAGACCTTAAATTGGCCAAGGGCCTAAAGGAGAAACAAATAGAATGGTCTGACTTTAAGAAATATTTCAAGAAACAGTACCTATCTAAAATCTACTATGAAAGAAAAACAAAAGAATTTTATGAACTCAGACTTGGACAGATGATAATGGAGGACCTTATAAATACATTTATGTAATTATTAAGGTTCGTACCCTACATTCAAGAGGAAAAGGTGAAAATCCAGCGGTTCTTAAGTTGTTTACCGCAGTCCTACGGGGACAAAATTGATTTTGAAAACCCCAAGTCCTTGAGTGAAGTATTCAGGAAAGAACGAATGTGCTACAATCAATACAAACAGTGGCCAGAGTTTCCAAAAGCCTGGAAGGATAAGAAACAATATCGAATGAATCAGTGAAAGAAGGGATACCAACCACCTCCCTGTCATAATGCAACAAAAAGATTTCTGAGAAAGGATTTTCACTCCAACTATCTGAATACGTAAGGTAGTTGTAAACCAGTAAATTTGGGAACGAAGAAGTTTGGGCACATCCCCCGCGAACCACTAAAGTGTTGGGAATGTGGAAAACCTCATCTAAGGAGGAATTGTCCATGTTTAAATTCAACAAACAAAACCGTTGTTCATAATTTGCAGGAAGCCTCGATGGTGGGAGACATAGGCAGAAGCGTGCATCGGATAAATGAAGCCATAGACGATCGGCAAGATAACCACCAATCCTCTGTGGTAGAAATCGAAGGTAAAATAAGAAACACTTGAATTTATGTTTTAATTGACCCTGGAGCTACGTTAAGCTATATTACTCCTGATGTGGTAGAGTCAAATGAACTTAAGAAACTGAAGAACGCAAAATCATGGCTGGTACAACTAGCAACAGGAACAAAAAGAAAAGTAGTTGACTTTATTTTTGATTTTGAGTTCAGCTTAGATGGACAAAATGTAAGAGCAAATCTGAACATCCTCCCACTAGGATCTTATGATATGATTATCAGAATGGATTGGTTGGAAAAGCACAAGGCAGTACTAGATTGTTATACAAAGACACTTAACTATAAAGACGATTATGGCACTACTAGAACAACCCAAGGTATACCAAAACCTGTATCAGTTCGACAAATTTCAGCGATGCAATTCAAGAACTGTATGAGAAAGGGATGTCCAATTTATGCTATACAAGTAATGAATCTGTTAGGAAAAGAAGATAAGCCAAAGTTAAAAGACTTTGTTGTCCTATGTGAATTCAGAGACATGTTTGTGGATGAGATACCATAATTACCTCCTAGAATGGAAATAGGCTTCTCAATAGACCTACTACCTGGATCAGCCCCTATCTCAAAAGCACCTTACCGAATGATTTTACCAGAATTGACAGAATTAAAAATACAATTGCAGGAACTGTTAGACAAAGAGTATATCCGACCAAGTGTTTCACCATGGGGGGCACCAGTCCTCTTTGTGAAAAATAAAGATGGTACTCTAATACTTTGCATCAATTATAGAAAATTAAATAAACTGACCATTAATAACAAGTACCCCTTACCTAGGATAAATGACCTATTCGATCAAGTAGGTGGGGCCAAGATCTTTTCAAAATTGGATTTACGATCCGGTTATCATCAAGTTAGGATAAGGGATGAAGATATAAGCAAAACATCTTTTCGAATGAGATATGGACACTACGAATTCGTATTCATACCTTCTGGACTCTCTAACGCACCATCCATGTTCATGTGTCTGATGAACAGTATTTTCAGTCAGTATTTAGACAAGTTCATAGTTGTATTTATCGATGATATTCTGGTCTATTCTAAAATGGAAAAAGAACATGAAGAACACTTAAAAATAGTTATGCAAATGTTGAGGAAACACAAAATGTACGCCAAATTTGAGAAGTGTGACTTTTATCAAAAGAAAATACAATATCTAGGACATGTAATTTCAGCAGAAGGCATTGTCGTAGACCCTCAGAAGGTAAAATCCATCATGGAATGGCTGGTACCTAAGGATGTAGCAGATATCCGGTCATTCATGGGAATCACTGGATATTATCACAGATTTATAGGAGGGTTTTCCAAGATAGTATACCCTATCACATCATTACAAAAGAAAGGGACCAAGTTTAACTGGTCACAGAAATGTCAAGACAGTTTTGACAAGCTAAAGGAATTGTTGACGACTGCACCCATATTGAAGGTAGCAAACCCAGATAAAGACTTTACCGTATGTGTTGATGCAAGTAAAGAAGGACTAGGTGGTGTCCTAACTCAGGATGGACACGTGATTTGTTATGGGTCCCAGAAATTAAAAGAACATGAGCAAAATTATGTCACTCATGACTTAGAATTGGCAACGGTAATACATGCCTTAAAAATGTGGAGACACTACATAATGGGTAGAAAATTCCTACTATTGACAGATAATAGCGACATGAAATATCTATTTAGCCAATCAGATCTTGATGCAAGGCAAGCAAGATGGCTAGCCTTCTTGAGATAAGACTTCGAAGTCATACATATCAAGGGTAAGGAAAATAAGGTAGTAGACGCTTTAAGCAGAAGAGTCCATGGGTTATTTGAAATAAATATCAATAGGGAAAGAAGTGATTTGGAACAAAGAATAAGGATGGCAGATATTAACGACGAAAATTACACTCGGATAATGATAGAATTACAAAACAATACTGCAAACTCAGATAAACCAGATCTAAGTATCGACAAGAAGGTATTATTACAATTTAAAAACAGACTGTACATACCAGATTCAACAGAGTTAAAGTTAATAGTATTGGATGAAATACATAAGAAACTATATTATGGCCATCTAGGATACCAGAAAACGATAACAGCACATAGAAAACTATTTTACTGACATAATATTAAGGACGAAATAGTAGAATACTTGGCTAGGTGCCAATATTGTCAGCAAGTCAAGGTCGAACACCAGCATCCAACCGGCCTCCTAAAGCCATTACCAGTGCCGAAATGGAAATTGGAGACCATTTCACTGGACTTTATAATAGGTTTTCCTAAAAATCAGAAACATAATGACTCTATTATGGTGGTAATCGACAAACTCAGTAAGTCTACACACTTTATTCCAGTAAATTCTACTTTTAAATCTATAAAGATTGTTGAAATATTTATGAAAGAAATTTTTAGACTGCATGGTATTCCTAAAATGGTGATTTCAGATAGAGACGTAAAATTCACATCCGCTTTTTGGAAGGAATTGTTTGCAGGGATAAATACTAATTTGAATTTCAGTACGAGTTATCACCCTCAAACGGATGGGTAGACCGAAAGGACAAACCAAATTGTAGAGGATATGCTCTGCATGTACGTAAGAACAAAACCATACAAGTGGGAAGAAAATCTACACTTGGTAGAATTTGCATATAACAATGGGTACCAAACTTCGGCAAGCTAAGCCCCTTCGAGGTATTGTATGGAAGAAAGTGTATGACTCCAATTAGCTGGGATAACCTGGTTGACAGACTAATGGTTGGACCAGAGATGCTCCAAGAAATGGAGAACATGGTAAGGAAGGTACAACAAAACTTAAAAGAAGCATAGGATAGATAGAAGAGTTATGCAAATTAGAAAAGAAGACACTTGGAATTTCAAGTGGGAGACCATGTTTGTTTGAAGTTCAAAGCCCAAAAAATTTCATTGAATTTAGGAAAATGTGCCAAGCTGGCACCCAGGTTTTGTGGGCCCTTCGAGATACTAGATCGAATTGGACCCGTAGCATACCAACTTGCACTCCCAACTAATCTAAGAATTCATATTGTATTTCATGTTTCTTTGTTGAAAAAGTATGTTCATGACCCTACTCATATGATTGATTGGAACTTGGTGTAGGTGGAACCTGAAGGCGAGTTCCAGGTGGAACCCCTATGTATTCTGGACCGGAGAGAAATAACACTTCGGAACAAATCCATCACTCAGGTAAAGGTGCAATGGAAGCACTTTAGTCCTGAGGAGGCCACTTGGGAGTTGGAGGGAGATTTGTGGAAATCTCATCCAATCTTGTTCCAAGAAGGGAACAAACACTGAGGATAGTGTTTTATTGAAGGTGGAAAGGATGTGACATCCCCAAAAACAAAGTATTTCTGAAATTTAAATTTTGTTGGAAAATTATTCTGTTTTTAGTAAATTCGAATTTGGAAAAAAATTTCCATTTATGGCAATTCCAAATTTCGAATTTGATAATTTTAATTAAATATTATGATTGTTGGGAAGAGATATGATTTGACCCAACTATCTATTTGACTATGACACTTGCATGAAAACATGATATTTTATATTGATTTCAGGAGGACAAATGGAACAGCCATGTTAAAATTAGTTTATCATGACTCCATGAGTGGGGAACATGTTGGAACTACCTCTGGGATGATTGTTACAAGTGGAAAATCAGAGATTTGGCCATTGTCAGCCCCTAAAAATCATGGATTTAGAAAGTTGCGAAAATTCCCAAGGGGGGAAAGAAAGACCTAGGAAAAAAGGATTGGTTTTGTTAAATAGCATATGTGAGGAGGCATGACGCTACTAAGTATGCTAGGGGAAAAGAAAGAGGACTGGTCTTCTTGTTGTTATGAACACTATTGATTGAGTGTGAGGCAAGAGGATTCTGTTGAAACTGAAAGATAGTTTCGAAGGAGGAGATTCCAAGTTCGCCCTCATGGGTTCATGGTCAGGCTAGGGGGTGAATCAGGCAAGTAGTTTGGCTTCCCTATTCTACAGTTGGGAGGAATGTGGTTGTTCCCTTTGTCATCTCGTGAATCGTTCCAGATATGTAATTTTTCCCCTCCTCTTTTTGAATGACTATTTCTAATCTATGTAATGTATCTTTTGGGTGATTATATCTAATTGTTGTAATGCAACTATTTGAATGATCATGTCTATTTTTTGTAATGAATCTATGTGAAGGGGCATATTTATATTGTTGTAATACGTCTTCTTGAATGTTTACATCTGACTGCTGAAATGTATTTTTTATGGAAGGTGAAATATTTTCGTGGATGTAAACTATCTGTTGGTGTGAAGTTCGTGATAGACATCCCAACTCTAGAATTGTCCCTCTTGTAATTAGAATGCTACTTGGAAGCACCTATAATTATATTTAAATAATTGAATATGGAAAGGAGTAGATTAACATCAATGGGGCATTTCCTTTCTATAATTAAACTTCCAGAAAACCAAACATAGATCCCACAGAACATCGGTATATATTTATAAACTTATATGGAAATGAAATTTATATATATATATATATATATATACATAGATGTACAAATCTATTTTCTATTGGTGTCTTGTACAATCAACATTGACTAAAGGAGAATCTAGTGAATATAATAGAAATTACTTTACACAAAAAATTGTTGCCCTATTGTACCAGCATCCATTGTTAACAGGAGTTCAAACATTTATGAAGTAAAGGAAATACCCCATTGGAGAGTCTGGAGACCCCTCCTAGATCTCACCATAGTACCAAACCCTTTTTTTAGATTATACGCGTATAAACTCATAAATTTAGTCTTTCGTAATCTTTTTAGGTAAAAGGGATATTTAACCCGTTTTACACATACTGTCTCACAAAATGAAAGTAAGAGCACCAATAAAAAGACAAAAAAATGAGGAAGTCATGAAAAATAATGCGAAATTTCATAGCAGTAGTTGAGTATACTTTTTCTTTTTCGTTTGACATAAATACTACCTTAGATTTCAGAGGAAAGATATTACATCTTCAGAGAGTGGATTTTTGCATATGATTACTTTTAAAAAGAATTTTAACGCAGACATAAACGATAGAGTTCACAAACTTTAAAACCCCGTTGTGTCTAATTACCTAAGACATGGACCAGTCAACACCTTCATGACAGGAAATCATATAGTTTTCAAACATTTCATATGCACAGAAGTACGATAGAGCAAGAACAAAACGTGGATTCATCTCAGATTGAAATAAGCAGTCCGTCCATTTAATTATAAGTCCAGTCTGAAATATTACAACTGTAAGATAAATGGTTATACACTTAGCATGTCCTATCTTGCCAAGAATGTATGAAGTTAAAGGTTTACAATGAAGCTATAGGAGTGAAAGATCTAACAATTATATTACTCAGATGGTAAGAGAATGTAAATTGTATTTACTTCTTCAAGTGTCAAGTTAGGACGTAATAAAAGATACGATTGTGCCTTTCGGCCAAATCCTTAGTTTCGAAATAGACCCTCATTTGGGCCGTAAAATTTAACAATAGAATTAACAAAGCTTGAATATCCTTCATCACAGAGAGTAAACCCTTTAGAGTTGAGTTGCCTAAGTTTCTGGAGGAAGGCATAACAGAACCCATTTACCTTTCACACGGATGACAGTGGTTGTTTGTCTTGTAGCCGAAACCCTGTACACATTTTGACATAGTCATTATAATTCATTCAATTAGAAAGGAAAGGATTTGATAAAATGGAAATTACAACTGAATTTAATACTTAACTCTGGGTGGGCAAACCCGAACTCTTCCCTACTGTGACCATCGTGTATTCATCCGGACTAGAATGGGAGGAGGAAGCCAAACCTCTCTGATGGGTACCCTCGCAAAACAAAGGGTGCATCATTAATAACGAGAATCCAAGAATAATCAAGTAATAGTATAGAAAGAAATAATGAAGTACAGTGTGTGTGTGTGTATATATATATATATATATAAGCCGCATAATAAAGTATACACCTGAGTTGAAGTTAAAGGGGAAAATGTACAAAACCATTATTCTATCCATTACATTACAAAGAAATTTAAGGAACCTGTAGAAAACAACACAATGACAAAACTCCAGTATACACGCCTTCACGCACCTCCAAATTATAAATAAGTGGCCACGAAGAAAACAACCCGAATTTTCTTTAGCCCCAATTATGGTCTGAGTCTTACAAAATGGTTAGCCTGACTGTTATCCGTTCGAGAGACTCACAATCGAAGAGATTTCAATCTTAAGAACTCGTCAATAAATTTTGGAGCGGGAAAAAGGGGCAAAGAAAAAAATCCTTGTCTGTGTATGTGATCAAGATAAATAAAAAAACAACTACGTATCAAAGGGGAAAAACAACATCGAGGGTAAAAGGAGGCAATAAGGGCCTATGGGCAGATTACCCCTCGTGCAAAAATGCGTGTAAGAAAATCATGAGAATAGTCAAAATAAAACTGTAACAGAAGGGATGATAGTGTGAAATGTATGTTGAATGAATATGAAAATTAAGAATGTCACTTACCAATAGCGTTACAGTCGGAAAGCGCTCCTTACCCCAAAACCCTCGTGAAGTAAAACCAAAAAGAAAACATTACGGAAACGTCGAACCCTTTGTGAACCAAGCTGTACAATGTGTAAATGAGCAATGGCTACTACCCTTAACCCGAAAAACTATGCATATTGAATGTAGTGGGTACAACAGGAAGTGCACCATGTGCTTTGAGCGAGCTGGCATGCTTAGATTGAAGAAGGGTACAGAGTTGGCCCTCGTCCCTCACCCACCTTCTTTAATGGTCGGTTAGAGAATTTATTCCCGACTATCAACGCCTCCAGTGACATTTATGAGGGTCGGCTTGGGTCTGTTCAAAACCTATTTTTTGTATTTATTAACCTCTAGTCGATACTAGTCCAGCTAGTGTCGGGGCATAGACTAGATAAGTCTGGTAAAGTTCGTTTAACTGCTAGCTTGGGGCTCGTCTCTAGACTAGTAAGTTAGTGGACTATGTGGTGAAGGGAATACTCTCAACCAAATGAAGGATTAATGAGGAATTTATCAAATCTTGTGGCATCTATTTAAGAAGCCCAAAACATTAAATCTGACAATAAAACAACTAGTTCGATTATTTTTCTATGGTTATAAAAGTTGTGTCAGGTTATTGAAGTTAGGCTTGCACATGTGTATGGAATTATGGATTAAGGAGGGGCTAGAACCCTAAGCCCTAAGCCTATGTCCATTCTCCTACCATTACAAAATTTAAAACCCTTAACCACTTACAAAAGCCTAGTATGACTTAAAGAAGGATTGAAGAGTAAACACTCGACTTTGGTTCTGTAATTGCTAGGAAAAGGAAATTGAAACATGAGAATCAAAGGAATATCCTTATTATAAATCTATCTCTTACACATTTAGAATTTATTGCCCCTTAGAAGATTTTTTTTTTATGACGATTTTGAGGTTTATTACATGGTCATTTATATCTATAACCGTTAAAGAATGAACAGGAAAAGAAACCCCATATTGAAATAGGATTCTCATTATTTAATAGTAGTGAATCATAGTGTTTTTTGTAGAGTGTGAATACTATTTTAGTTACTGGTCTGATTCTGGAAAATAGAACATATTTTATGTATTTTAATTCACTGAACTTTCGCTCCTACGTTATTGTATATCAAAACAAATAATTTTGTTTGTGAAATAACTAAACTGTACAATCTTATGCTATTGGATTAGTCATAAAGATGGAAGATTTACTCAGTTTTTTCTCATGTATCCAGCATGGATAATCTTATGGTATGAGTTGTTAGATGTTAAGTAGTTATTAAAATTTGTGTACAACAACTATATATATGTATATATCTCTCTATATATATGGATATTCCTATCATATATAGGTATTCATCGTAAGTCTTGTTTTGACATGTACACAGTCTGATATTCTTAACTAAGTAATATGGTTCTGTGTATTTACTTACAGCCATATAGGTATACATATATATTTAAATCTCAAGTCCACTTCCAGAACTTTATTTAGCATTTGTATAGTCTAATTATTTTTCCTTCAGTTGATTACCTACACGTACATAATCACATGTCTGTGATGTTAGAAGTAATATAGTACTGGTTCCATTTAACTTAGATGCATCCTCCAATATATTTACATAATTTAGTTCCATTCACAGCTAACACACACAGAAAGTTTACTCAACAAATACAATTAAATTGTAAGGGTTTATCCTACAATTTATTCCATTCCATCAATAATTTAATCAACAGAAAAATTCATCCAGAATTAAGTAGATTTATTATATCATCCATTAAATCAAAATAGCATTCGATCAAAGAAAGAGTATATGGACATATCTGAGTAAGTTTTCAAACAACAAATGGAACAACGAAGTTCCTCCCAACCTTAGAACAAAACAACCAAACTACTTGCTCCATCCACCCCCTAGCCTGACCATGAATCCATGAGGGCGAACTCCAGAACTCCTCCTTAGCTTTAGTCCTTATTAAATTTGAGAAACTTCTCCTTGCCTCACACTCAGAAAGCAGTGTTCATAAAAGAAAGTGTTAATTATCTTTCCCTGGCATACTAGGCAACGTCCTGCCTCCTCCCATATGCTATATTGTAACAACCCCTTCGTTACGTCTACGAATAGCGAAGTACAATAGGAAAATTTTTCTTTTTCTTTTCTTTTTAACAAATAAGATATTAACAACATCACCTAATGCACTAAGGTGACACATGATCAAATATAAACAACTCTACA
>SNQJ01S0178078.1:0-10039 GCA_010110895.2 Picea sitchensis | reverse complement strand
GTAACCATTAATTAATTAATAAATATTTAATTAGTATCATTATACCAATCTTTGTTTAATTAATAATATGTTAGAAAAATTAATTACCTAATAAATTTTACTTAATAATTCCCTAAACATATATTCTACTAGGGTTGTTACAGCTTTACAGGAATAAAGTGTGTGGACTTAGTAAGTTTATCGATTACAACCATGATAGAGTCATTCTGTTTCTGAGTTTTAGGTAAACCTGTTATAAATTCGAGTGATATAGTCTCCCATTTCCATTCTGGTACTGGTAATGGTTGTAATAGGCCGGCTGGATGCAGGTGCTCGACCTTAACCTGCTGACAATCTTAGCACCTAGCCAAGTATTCTGCTATTTCACCCTTCATATTAGGCCAATAAAATAGTTTCCTAAGTCCTGTTATCATTTTCTGGTAACCTGGGTGGCCAGAATATGGTTTCTTATGCACTTCGTCCAAGATTGTTAATTTTAACCCTGTTGAATCTGGTATGTAAAGTTTGTTTTTAAATCATAGCAGTCCCTTCTCATCGATACTTAGATCTAGTTTATCTGATTTCGCGGTATTGTTCAGTAATTCTACCATTATTTTAGTATAGTTTTTGTCATCAATACCTGTCGTCCTTATTCTTTCTTCTAGATCACTTTTTGCCCTGCTAATATTCATCTTAAATAACCCATGGATTCTTCTACTTAAAGCATCTGCTACTTTATTTTCCTTTCCCTTGATATGTCTGACCTCTAAGTCAAATTCATTCAAGAGGGCTAACCACCTTGCTTGCCTTGCGTTAAGATCTGGTTGGTTAAACAGATATTTCACCCCGCTATTATCCGTTAATAATAGGAATCTTCTGCCCATTATGTAGTGTTGCCACATCTTTAAGGCGTGTATTAATCCTGCCAATTCTAAGTCATGAGTGATGTAATTTCACTCGTGTTCTTTTCATATCTGGGACTCATAACAAATAACGTATCCTTCCTGGGTTAGGACACCACCTAGCCCTTCTTTACTTGCATCAACACATACGGTGAAGTCTTTATCTGGGTCTGCTACTTTCAATATGCGTGTCGTTGTCAATAACTCCTTTAGTTTGTTGAAGTTGTCTTGACATTTCTTTGACCAGTTAAACCTGGTTCCTTTCTTTTGTAATGATGTGATAGGGTAGGCTATCTTGGAAAACCCTTCTATAAACCTGCAGTAATATGTGGTGATTCCCATGAACGATCGTATATTTTCTACATCTTTAGGTACCGGTCATTCCCTAATGGCTTTCATCTTTTCCGGGTCTATGACAATGCCCTCTGCTAAAATTACATGTCCAAGATATTGTATTTCTTTCTGATAGAAGTCACACCTGTCGAAATTGGCATATAGTTTGTGCTTCCTTAACATTTGCAACACTATTCTTAAGTGTTCCTCATGTTCCTCCTCCGTCTTTGAATAGACTAGGATATCGTCGATGAATACTACCACGAACTTGTCCAAGTACTCACTAAAAATACTGTTTATTAGGCACATAAACGTGGCTGGGGCATTAGTGAGTCCGAAAGGTATGACTACAAACTTGTAGTGTCCATATCTTGTCCAAAATGTTGTTTTGTTTATGTCCTCATCTTTTATCCGAACTTGATGATAACTGGATCGTAAATCCAATTTTGAAAAGATCTTGCCCCCCCTTACTTGATCGAATAGATCATTTATCCTTGGTAAGGGGTATTTATTCTTAATAGTCATTTTGTTCAGTTGTCTATAATCGATACATAATCTTAGAGTATCGTCCTTCTCTTTCACAAAGAGGATTGGTGCTCCCCAAGGTGAGACACTCGGTTTGATGTACTCTTTGTCCAACAATTCCTATAATTGTATTTTTAATTCTCTTAGTTTTGGTAGACTCATTCGTTAAAGATCCTTTGAGATAGGGGCATAACCGGGTAACAGATCTATGGAGAAGTCTATTTCCCTTCTAGGGGGTAATTCTGGTATCTCATCCACAAACATGTCTCTGAAATCATGTAGGACAACAAAGTCCTCTAGTTTTGGCTTATCATCTTTTCCTAGAAGATTCGTTACATGGATGGCATAAACTTGACATCCCTTCCTCATACATTTCTTGAGTTGCATTACTGAAACTTGTCTGACTGATACCAGTTTTGGTATACCTTGGGTTGTTCTAACAGTGCCAAAATTGTCCTTATAGCTAAGTATCTTTGTATAGCAATCTAGTACTGCTTTGTGTTGTTCCAACCAATCCATCCTGATAATCATATCGTAAGATCCTAGTGGTAGGATGTTTAGATGGGTCTTTATATTTTGACCATCTAAGATGAACTCACAATCCAGAATAAACTCAACTACCTTTATTTTAGTACCAAACGCTAATTGTACAAGCCATGATTTTGCGTGCTTCAGTTTCTTAAGTTTGTTTGACTCTGCCACATTAGGTGTAATACAACTTAACGTAGCTTCAGGGTCAATTAAAACATAAATTCGAGTATCATTGATTTTACCTTTGATTTATACCACCGAGGACTAGTGGTCATCTTGTCCACCATATATGGCTACATTTATCCGATGTAGGCTTCTGCCCACATCTCCCACTTTCGAGGCTTCCTACAAATTATGAACAACAGTTCTATTTGTTGAACTCAAACATGGACAATTCCTCCTTAGATGAGGCTGTCCACATTCCCAACACTTTAATGGCTCGCAGGGGTTGTCTCCAAACTTCTTCATCCCCAGGTTTACTGGTTTACCACTCCCTTGTCTATTCAGATGGTTGGAGTGAAAATCCTTTCTCGGAAAACTTTTTGTTGTATTTTGATAAGGAGCTGGCTGGTACCCCTTCTTCCGTTGGTTCATTATCTTTTGTTTCTTATCCTTCCATGCTTTGGGAAAATCTACCCATTGTTTATACTGATCATAGCACATTTGTTCCTTCCTGAATACTTCTCTCAAGGATTTTGGGTTGTCAAACTCAATAATGTCCTTGTAGGACTGTGGTAGACATCTTAGAAATCGCTGAATTTTTATTTTATCCTCACGGATGTATGGTACGAACCTTAGAAGTTCCATAAATTTATTAATAAGGTCCTCCATTGCCATCTGTCCAAGTCGTGACTCACAGAACTCCGTTTTCTTCCTTTCATAGTAACTTTCTGAAAGGTATTGTTTCTTGAAATACTTTTTAAAGTCAGACCATTCCAATTGTTTCTCCTTTAGGCCCTTGGCCAATTTCAGTTCCTGCCACAAAATGTTGGCCTTCCCTTTCAGATTGTAGATGGACATTCTAACCTTCATGTTGCTGGAATAGTTGTAGATCTAGAAGTATTTTTTGATGTCCAACAGCCATGCTTCAACTTGCTCTTCCGTCTTGGATTCTCCATCAAAGGTAGTTGGTTTAATCTTTTTAAATTATCCTTCGAGGTGGTCTACTTGTTTTCTTTTTATGTCAGATTTAGTTTTTTCTTCAGCTGAAGGTGTTCCTTTCGACGAACTATCTCCTTTTTCTGTTTTCGGACCTGAGTTCTTGGAGGCCCTTTTGTTGACTTATTCCTTGTGGTTATCATCCTTTGGAGTTTTCTTGGTCACTATACTGCGCAGAAGGACTTCATTTATCTCTTGCTATTCCTGCTGTGCCTTTTTCAATTTTTCATTGTCTACTTTGAAAATCTGTAATTCAACAATAAGGTTCCTCATTGTTTCTAGCACTTCCGTGGGTGAGCTTCCATCACTGTTATGTCTTGGATGTCCAGGGGGTCCTTGCTGTGGGTTTTCTCCCATTCTGATTTCTGCATCGTCCTGAGTTGCCATAATTAACACAAAAGAAAAATAGATTTATGTTTGTAACCATAAGATTTTATTAGTTTTTTCATAAATCGGAATTTGTATCCTAAGAAGCTATGGTGGCCCTGTTTAGGTCTAGGTCCAGTGTTGTAACCTGTTTTCTATGATACCATATGTAATGTACCTCAAAATTTACATAATATATATATATATATATATTTTTAATTGGGGACTTTGAGTTGGTTCTGTGTCTTTAAAGCTTTTCAGTCATTCGTCAACCATAATGTACAGCAGTCTTATTGCCTTTTACTCCTCTATCCTATTTTAACATAAATATATACGAACATAGGTCCATAGCTATGGATATCCTATTTCATTGCAACTTATTATTATCTACCGTTTCATTTCCAAAGCCACTTTATGATATGGAGATGTAACTACTTAGATTCGATATCATACGAATGCGAGGGTTATAGATGTAAGGCCTTATGATGCTCATTCCGATATATATATCATTATAATATCTACATGGAGAGATTACCATTATCCGGAAATAAAAGTTATATTGGGTATAAAATCACACATTAAAATTGCACCTTGAATATAAAGCGCGGAGAGGTTAACTTGTGAAGGTTATGGTTATGATCGTGCTAACACAACTACTCATTAAGTAACGACAAGGGCTATCTGCCGCAGATGGTTAAAGAAAAGGTAGTTGGGTTCAACATATAATGGTGTAGTAAGTAAGCCATTAGGTTACCTCTCCATTAATACTTTGATCAACCGATACAGGTTGGAACCCTTGGGCCTTAAAGGCCTGTCTGGAACATTTAAAGCACCTGGGATATGTCTATTCGATTCAGAGCTCGATTGGAATTCCCCAATGATATGTCGATACTTACCCTATATTCACATGGTCCAAGTACGAAGACCCCATCCCATTTACTCCATGCGAAAGGTTACTCCCACACTTTCACTTTCATTCTGGTTTTGGTTTGGTGAAGGAGGAGAACCATCTCAGACCATTTTTCATTTGGCTTTAGCATCGTGGTCATGAGTTTATGATTCGGCTCCTGTTCTAGATGGGTGGAGATTTTGGGAGGAACTTCTCAATGACAGCTCTGTGCGGGGTAAGTTTACCCTTGATTGTTCTTTTGTTTAAGCATTTGAATATTTCTGCCTAGTAAGTGGGTCTCTGCATGCTCCTGTTCTTGGTCAGTCCTCGATAGTGTTCTCGTCTTACTTCTAGAGTACTGTGGTAAAAAGGAGTCGGGGTTCTCTTAGCAAGGTTTTAGGTCCTTTCACAGTTTTTACCCCCTTTCTCTACACTATTCATCCTGTCAAGATCGAGCCATTCTCCTCTTGTGGAGGAACGTATCACTGTGTCTGCTATAAAAGTGCATTCAGAATATTTATTTTGATTTAACCTTTGTTATTAGACCTGGTTTCCTCCGTCAGTTAGTCTTTCAGCACATTATTGATCTTATATTTTTTATTAAAGTGTTCTCTAGTGTCATTGCATTGATTAGAAGAGAAGTTTCTAAAGGTCGAAGGAGTTTAAATCCTTTCTATTTATGTTTGAAATGTTACAAGGGTTTTATATTTACCATGATCGTTATACACCTTTCATTTTCCTGCAATGTTTCTTTGGATTAGACACTGGTATTTATCACTAATGATGGGCCCCTTGATGTGCGAGGGTACCCATCAGGGAGACACGAACTCCTCTTCCCCTTTCGGTATGGGAGGTGTAGCACGATTGCAGAAGGCACAAACCCTCCATTACAGTTAAGTATTCACCGGTCCATCTTGTATACAAGTCATCTCAACTTCCAATAGGGTAGTATTGTTTCCTTAATAGCATCCCTGAAGGAACCCCAAGTGGGTGCAAATGAAAATAATGTGAATCCCTATATTTCCTTTTTCTCACAGAAAGTTTCCCACCAATCTTTAACATGGGACGACCTTGAGGAGTGCAAATGTAATATTTTCTTTATCGAAAAAGTTGTGGACAGAAAAATACCCTTATAGAATATTTAACCATTTATCTACAACATATGTGTCTATTTGAACTTCAAGTATAGGAACATCAAAATTGATTTGTACCTTGAAGGGGGAGACGCTTCTGCTTGAGGTGGATGTGTCTCTTGTCGACAGTCGTCGAAGGATTTGTGCAAAGTTTTACATCATCTCATTTCTTTGTTTCTCATGGGATTCCTTGAGAAACATTTTGAAAGGATCTCCTATCCCGTATTCTTTATTTTTTCCCTCCATGGATAGTTTCATGGGCGTGCAAGAGTACTTTTCCTCAAGAGAAATGAACTCGAGACCCAACGCTCTATACCCTGACGCGTCAAGGACATGCACTAAAAACGACAAGGAGGAGATTGCTCTAATACCACTGATCCAGATTTATGAGTGGAACGAAATGAAAAGACATATTTACAATATTAACACAGAGGCACAGTGAACAATAGAATAGATACAGTAAAACTTGACTTCTATTAAATAAGAAATATGCTAAAAACTATAAAATGTAGATTGAAAACAAGATTTCTAGAATGGTGCCAGCTTGTCTATGAGAAGAGATGTGACAAATATGCTCATTCACAAGAACATGAGTATAGTGAGGCTCTGAAGTCATTTTTAAAATAAACATGAATGAAAAAACCCTATACTTAAAAAAACCTAAACCTGGGAGATTAAGTGCCAAAAGTTATGTGGACTTTGTTGGGGAAAGTTTGTACATCAACTTCCTGAGGTCGTAACTTTTGCATATGATCTTTGTTTAAGGCACACTATAGCTCATTGGAAAGGTATTAATGAGGATATTCATTTAGGGGGGTAAATAAAATCCTTTGGCTATAATTAAGGTTCCTAATCATGAAAAATGTCGTTTAGGCCCTCAAAATGGCCCCAGAAGTTTGGGACCCGAAAAACTGCTAAAAATAGTAAGTTGCTAAAAAATTCTTTGAGCCAGTTAGAATAGGTGGGTGGCCACCGATATCCTCCTGTATCAGTCCCTGAATCAACATAATTAAAAATTCAATTACAGGAATCGTTAGATAAAGAATACATCAGACCAAGTTTCTTGCCATGCGGAGCACCAATATTATTTGTCAAAAAGAAAGATGGAACACTAAGATTATGTATTGACTATCGTCCATTAAATAATATGACGATTAAAAACAAGTACCCTCTACCAAGGATTAATGATTTATTTGATCAGGTTGGAGGAGCGAAAATATTCTCTAAACTCGACTTAATATTTGGTTATCATCAAATTAGAATAAAATATGAAGGTATAATTAAAACAACATTTAGAACAAGTTAAAAAGATTACAAATTTTTTGTGATTCCATTTAGACCTACTAATGAACCAACAACTTTTATGTATTTGATGGACAATATATTCAACCAGTACTTTGATAAATTTGTATTGATTTATATCGATGATATATTGCTCTATTAAAAATATGAAGAAGAACATGAACAACATTTTAAAATAGTATTAAATACATTGAGAGAGCATAAATTATATGCTAAGTTTGATAAATGTGATTTATATCAATGAAAGCTACAATATCTGGGACATGTGATATCGAAATATGATATTGTAATAGACTCTAAAAAGATTAAAGCAATTATGGAATGGTCTATGCCAAAAGACGTAGTAGACATATGGTCATTCATCGAGATCATTGTTTATTACCAAAGGTTTATCGAAGGATTTTCCAAGATCGTCTATCTTATTACATCATTGTAGAAAAGGGGACAAAAATTTTTTGGTGTAAAAAATGTCAAGACAATTTTGATAAATTAAAAGGTTTACTAACTAAAACACCATATCTTAAAGTGGTTGATCCTTATAAAGATTTTACAGTTTGTGTAGATGAATGTAAATAAGGATTAGGTGGAGTGTTATCAAAGGATGAACATGTAATTTGTTACAAATATTGTAAACTAAAAGAACATGAGAGAAACTATGTAACTCATGATATGGAATTAACAATTGTAATTCATGCATTAAAAATGTGGCATCATTATTTAATGGGAAGGAAATTTCTAATATTAATGTATAACAATGGTGTGAAACACCTGTTTAGTCAACAGGATCTCAACACACAACATGCAAGTTGGTTATCCTTTCTAAACGAGTTTGATTTCGAAGTACGACACATCAAAGGAAAGGAAAATCAAGTCATATATGCACTAAGTCGAAGAACTAATGAATTATATGAAGTTATTGTTAGAAAAAAAGAAAGTGATATTGAGGAAAAAATTAAATCTCCAAGAAGAAATGATGTAGAATACTTCAAAACAACAGATCAGTAGCAGAAAAATGAGGGGAATTTGAAAAGTACAGATTTCAGCATTGAGAAGAATAGACTATTAAGGTTCAAGGACAAGTTATATATACCAGATTATGTTGTTTTGAAGTTTATAATATTGAATGAGTTGCATAAAAATTCTATTATGGTCATCCAGGATACCAATAAATGATAACAATCATAAGAAAATAGTTTTATTGGCCTAGTATGAAATATGAAACAACTGAATACTTATCTAAATGCTTATATTTTCAACAGGTAAAATATGAACATCAACATCCAGCAGGTATTTTACAACCTCTACCTATACTAGAATGGAAATGGAAAATTATGTCAATGGACTTCATTACAGGTTTTCCTCAGACTCAAAGACAAAATGATTCAATCATTGTAGTAATTGATAAATTGAGTAAGTAAGCACACTTCAGACCTGTCAAAACTACTTACAAAACAATTAATATCACTGAATTTTTTATGAGAGAAATATTTAGATTGCATGGAGTTCCTAAAATGTTGATTTCAGATACAAAAGATAAATTTACCTCTAATTTTTGGATGGGTACTAAATTGAATTTCAGCAGAAGTTACCATCTGCAAATGGATGGGAAAACTAAATGTACAAATCACATTATCGAATATATGCTATGAATGTACATAAGAACAAAAAAAAATAATGGGAAGAATATGTACACTTAATCGAATTTGCATACAATAAAGGATATCAAACATCATAAAAAATGAATCCCTTCAAAGTTTTATATGGAAGGAAATGTACAACCCCGATCAGTTGGGATAATTTGGTTGAAAAAATCATGGTTGGACCAGACATGCTCTAAGAAATCAAACAAATGGTCAAAAGGGTACAACTTAATTTAAAGATTGTGCAAGATCAAAAGAAAATCTATGTATATTTGAAAAGACAACATCAAGAATTTAACGTTGGAGAACATGTATACCTTAAATTCAAAGAAAAAAGGAGATCATTAAAACTATGGAATTTTCCCAAGTTGGTGCCAAGTTTTTTTGGTCCATTCAAAGTCTTAACTTGAATCGGATTAGTGGCATACCAACTAGCACTCCTTGCAAATTTAAATGTTCATAATGTTTTTCATGTTTCATTATTAAAAATATATATTCATGATCCTACTCCCATCATTGATTGTAACATGGTGCAAGTGGAACCCAAAGGCGAGTTCCAAGGAAAACCTCTATGCATTCTGGACAAGAAAGAAACAATACTTCAGAACAAAGCCATCACCCAGGTAAAAGTGCAATGAAAGCACTTTATCCGTGAGGAGGCTACTAGGGAGTTGGAAGATTAAATAATAAAATTATATCCAACTCTGTTCCAAGTGAGTAATTTAAGAAAGACTAACATTGAGGATAGTGTTATACTTAAGGGGGAGAGGAAGTGACATCCTCAAGAATTAAAAATTTTTATTTTAATGTTATTGCTTTGAAAATAAATTTCCATTTATGGAAATTAATATTTGAAATTATTAAGAAATGTAATTATTATTTTTGTGACTATTGGGCAAGATTTTAAGTTGCCAGATATCCTCTTTTGATGGACAAATCTATGAGACATATATTTTTAATAATTAAATGTTGGAAACAGGTGGAACGTGTAACATCCCGCTCTGGCGCACATACCAAACTTATTCTTTGAGGACACTTTCTCGCAAGTGATCTGGATTTATATGATGATAAAACTTTTCTTTCATTTTGATGCATTGAGTTATATGACAGGATGTTTTTACTACCATGGTGTAGACAGGTGTTGCTGACTCAGTTTCTTTGAGTGTGCAGGGTGTCGGACCTGGAGGATGCACGGGCATCTGTGGAACTCCCTTGGACTCCGGATTGAGTCAGGGAGTGGGGTATTTGAGTTGTTTCATTTATGATGATATTGTTTCATTT
>SNQJ01S0178077.1:0-19725 GCA_010110895.2 Picea sitchensis | reverse complement strand
AGAGAGTTTCTCACAATTGATCATCGACAAATGACCCTCCATGCTCTTTAAATAGAGATCATGGACCAATCGGGTGTTAAGCAATGGAACAATGGTTGTTAAGATCGAGGAGAGTATGAACCGTCGGATCACTCTATGTCGGGAACATATCATGACCGTCGGATTTCCTAACTACAAATGCACACTAATGCATCCTAAAGAAACACACTTTTACCTAATGACATATTAGACCAAGTAGATCTTAACTAACTCCTAAGTGTCTAAATATCCTAACAGATCTATGATAATTTGGTATCTTTGTGATCATTTAGGGTTTATTTCATTTGCAGTAGTACAGTCTCTTATTCTGTCTGGGGTTCTGCCATGGTTTCAGTTTTGTGACCTTCCTCAAGGTTTTCTTGTCTCATATTCATCCTGTCAATCTTATCAATCATTCTAGGGCAATCTAAAACTTCATGGTCCATAGCTTTACAACAAAGACAACTAGGTCTTCTTCCAGGACATTCCTTAGCAATATGTCATGGTCTTTTGCAACTGTAACAAAGGGTTAATCCTATTTTTTTCTTAAATGATCCCCAGCCTTTCCTGTACTATGCAATAACCTGCAAAAAAATCTTTCTAGGATCATGCATCCATTTTTTAGTCCAAACATTCTTTCTATGCATAGGGATAACATATATTTCATTATTTCTATCAGATGTACTCATATCAAACCTTCTCTCTTCTAGTTGTGCCCTCGTTTTTAGACTAGGATAACATTTATCAAACATACCTAAATCCATACTCTTGAAACAAAAATTTCCACTAATCTTACTTTCAGCAGAGCACAAAGCTTCCATATCTAAAAAAATTCACTATTATTACCTTTATCAGAGCACAAATCTTCGATATCTTACCTCTTTTCTTGGGATATGAATTCTCTTCTTAGCACAGATCTTTACAAGTCAAGTATAATATTGTGAACTAAAGAAACAAATCTACACACATAGCTTTCTTTCTTTCCTTCAGTTCCCAACAATCACAGTTTTGGGTCTCGGCAACGGAACCATTTGTTAGCATAGGGGCAGACCTAGAGTTCAACACTACAACAACACACCAACAAAACCCTAACTACCGGCCCTTTCGGCAACACCTACAAAGTAGATGAAGTCTCAACCGAGGTAGAGGCAAGGGTGGTTGTAGGACTCCAGTGTCTACAACCTTGGTTGGGACACAAATATGTGATTGTAACACTTTAACATAGCACTTAGCAGTTATAGTTCGTTAATATTCAACCTTAGTTTATAGCGTAGCTAAAACCCAACAACAGATCAGCACAGTATTTATAGTGATCCAATAGATTCAAGTACTAAGCATACCAGCATAGATCAGATCTAGCATTTATTCACATTATTCAGCACTAAGCTATCGTATTAGATCCTTCTAAGAATACATTAGTGCACTAAGCATTCAATCACATAGACAAGAGAACAACCATAAATCACATAGCAACCACAATGCAAGATATATATGGTTCACCCCCACCCTGGGGCTACGTCCACCAACTCTTATTCTTTATTTATTTCTGTAAATCTTCTACATGCACAGAGCCATGATATCTTACTCCGTAGAAGACAAGAGATCTGTGCACTTAGCTAGATCCTCCTTCCATGAGTTACAACACAAAGCCTTCCACAGACTCTTACAATCACTTGCACTTAGCTCTGCAAGTATCACACAGTATGCACAAAGCAATTACAATTACCACTTGCACTTGGAAATTAACACTTAGCACTTAACATCACATACTTGTCCCTCCTTCGATCACATAGAACGAACTACTTCCTACATCGCCTAGATTTCTATTTATACATTACAAAATGGGCCTAAACATGGGTAAACCCATGGGCCGACATCCCCATTCCCGTTACATAAGCCCAAAACCCAAAAATCCCTAAAAGGGGTCGAGATCCCACGATCTCTTCTTTGACTTGTGCTCCGTCTTTGGCAGCCTGTCGAAGTCCCAAAACTAGGTCAAACATGACCAAGGATCCTCAAAACTTGGTCAAGGGCCAACACCTTCAAATATATAACCCCTTCTACCTCACAGAGAGGTGGGTTCCCTTGAAAAACTCCAACGAAGTATGCCCAAGCTCCAGTTTTGTCAATCTCTTCCACAAAAATCTACCTTTGTGGCTTCTCATTTCACCTATGTTTGAATCTGTTGAGAAGAGACAGGCTCCAAATAACACACTAAATGGGGGGAATAAATCTATCTTCAAAAAGACTACCATTATACGCAAGCCATATCCCCCAAGTTATCATCAGGGGAAGAGTTGTGTTTCTCTTCATTGCAGTATTACTAAATCGACTTCTCAAGCTTTCCTCAATAGAGTTCCCTATCCACATATCCTTTAAACCTATGAACACTTCCACTTCTTTCCATACTTGTGTAGTGTAATACATGTAAAAATCAAATGATGAATAGTTTCTTCATTTACCTTACAAAAAATGCATCCATTGGGACTATGCTTGCTTCTTTTTAACAATACATCCCAAGTAAGTGTCTTATTCTTGAGATCCAACCACATAAATATTTGAGATTTTAAAGGGAATTTGAACTTCTATATATGTTTGTAATACCAAATATATTCACCTAAATTAGAAATAACAACCCATTCTCGTGAAGAACATTAATTAAATTGACAGGGAACATGTACACTTCTCCACAACTAACCCAAAGTTTTTCTCTTATCCCAACTCTTGTCCCCCTAAAAACCTTCCATATATTCCATCTCCCAATCAAAGGGGAAGCTATAATTATAGCCTTCCATATAATTGAAACTTCTTTGAAGGACTTCTAATACAATCTTCTACTTAATCAGGCTTAGTGTACTTTTATTCAACCTGATACCAAAGATTATTACCAAAGATCGACCTCCAAACACTTTTTTTGAGCCAAGGATTTTTCCAAATAGATGAATGTTTTTTAAATCCCATAAACCCAACTCTTTTGGAACAAGATGTTTTTTCCATTTTACTAAGGAAATCCCCCTTTCTCCCTATCCGTAGACCACAAGAACCCGAAACTTATTCTCCTTATCATTTCTAATACACCCTTAGGAACAAAATTTAAAGACATCCAATAAACATGAATATCTTCTAATACCAATTTCACCAAAATAAGCCTTCCCTCCATGGACAACCATCTATTGCACTAGACATATAGTCTCCTTTCTACCTTAACAATCATCCAATCCCAATATTGTATCCCACAATCATTTAGCTTTAGGAAGAATGCTAGGTGCTTCAGTCCATCTTTCAACTCAATATGTTGGTATGGAACATTTGAAAGTAGAACCTGACATCCTCATTACTCACACCCATAAAATAAATAATTGATTTTCCCATATTTACCTTCATGCATATAATAGTACAATATAGGTATAAAATCACCTTAGGTTTTAATGAATCCCTCCTAAACCATCATAAAACAATAAAATAGCATCTACAAAAGGGAGATGGGACAGGAATATTTCTCCCTATATTAATACCTTTAAATGACCCAATCCTCTTTTCCTCAATTAGTTCCCTGCTCAAACCCTCAATAACAATTAGAAACAACATAATGGATAGATGGCACCCCTAGCTCAACCCTTTTCTAGGCCTTCAAAATGTTGAAGGTGATCCATTACAAGGACTACAAACGGAACATAAGTATCATAACCCAATTAAAAAAATGAACACAAAAACCTACATGAAGCAACATCAACCTCATATACAATCGACTCGCTTGATCATAGGCTTTAAACAAATCCAATTTGACCACCATTGCTAGAAGCCTCTTAGTTTTGATGGAATGGAATGAAATGAATTGTTGTGTTTTTGTGTTTGTTGAGATTAATTAGGGGAATTGTTTTTGGGGGTAAGGTTTGAGATTTTTGGGGATCAATTACATATGTATTGTTTTGGTGGGGAGGGTATTGGATTTTAGGGTTGTTAGGATATTTAGACACTTAGGAGTTAGTTAAGATCTACTTGGTCTAATATGTCGTTAGGTAAAAGTGTGTTTCTTTAGTATGCATTAGCATGCATTTGTAGTTAGGCAATCCGACGGTCACGATATGTTCTAGACATACAGAGTGATCGGCCGATTCATACTCTCCTCGATCTTAGGCCATTGATCAGGTGGCCTTTTTAGATTGGTCCATGATCTCTATTTAAAAAGAGCATGGAGGTCATTTGCCGATGATCGATTAGTAACTCTCTTGTAAAATCTCTCGTAATCTTTTTCTTTGCATTAAATAACTACTCCAAGTGGCGTTGGCTAGGGTTGTGGATTTTTTCCCCGTAGGGTTTTTACCAAATGAAAACATCGGTGTGTTGATCTTTGATGCGGTTATGTGAGTAGTTCTTGAAGGTGTTAGATCCTCTGTTGGAATACACGTGTTGTCGAGCGGAATTTTTCTTTCAGTCTAAGTATCTTGTGACCTTCTTCGTCGCTTTCCACGCCAGGGCCGATTGTAAATAACCCCTTCTCCCTTCGGTCACGGAGTCCAAGATTTGCGCCACTTGTACTTCTCACGAAGTTGATGCCACCACAACCTTCGTCCCGGTTAGTTGGTAGCCTCTTATACATGACTCATACTCGATCGATCTTTCCTTTGTTGTTGAGATGCTTGTTACTTTAGATATATGCAAACACCCCATGAAGCCATTGGAGGCGGCTAAAGGATGCCAGCTATGTTAGTGAAATTAGCATTACGTTTGGGATACGATACGGTTAGGGGGACTCCCCTATGATAGTTGGTTTCGATTAAGTTAGTGTGACCACAGAGTGATGAAGTCTAGCGGGTTATGTTTTCATTAGCGGTTCGGGACTGTCACTTGGGCTGTAAGAAACAGAGCTGTGCACTTTCTATGTGATGTCTGCGGCGGTGATGTCTGGTCGGGGAAGCCACAGCCCGGCAGTCTTCGAGTTTGGATTCCGGCCTGGCATCAGAGCCGGACTTTGGTGTGACGATCAAAGTGCCATCAAGCTGCTTAAAGGCCAGTTCAACATCGTAGCAAACACATCGAGCTACATGCACTTCATCAGAAAGCTTATTCGCGATCAAGTTATTGAAGTGCTCTTTTGCCCTCTGAGAAGATCAAGTTCGAGACATTTTCACAAAGTCTCTTACGAGAACTTGAAGCCGATCTATGATAGGAGTTGGCTGTCATTAAGGGGGATAAAACAATGCCTCCTTCCTTCTCTATTGTGTCATTATTGTAAAATCCTTCAATCCTATCCCAAGTTGTTCTTAAGGGGGATGTTGGGATATTTAGACGCTTAGGAGTCAGTTAAGATCCTACCCAGTCTAATATGCGTTAGGTAAAAGTGTGTTTCTTTGGTATGCATTAGCATGCATTTGTGGTTAGGAAATCCGGCGGTCACGAAATGTTCAGGCATGGGGTGATCCCGGCCGGTTCTTATTCTCCTCGATATTAATGACTTCATTGATCTATGGCTTAACACGATTGGTCCATGATCTCTCTATTAAAAGAGCATGGAGGTTCATTTTAGATGATAGATAATGAAAACTCTCTTGTAGAATCTCGTAATCTTTTTCTTTACGTGTAAAGCTGCTCCAGAGTGGCGTTGGTGGATGTTTCAGTAGGGGGTTTACCGATGAAAACATCGGTGTGCCGCGTTGGCTGGGGCCGTGGATGTTTCCCCGTAGGGGTTTTACCACGTGAAAACATCGGTGTGTTGATCTTTGATCTGGTTATGTGAGTGGTTACTGAAGGTGTTCGTCCTCTGTTGGAATACCTGTGTTGTCGAACAAGGGTCATATTTATCATGTGTATGTTTTGAAATGTAAAAATGTAAAATCAATTCAGCAAAATAAAATAAAAATGCAAGGTTTTAGGGACATAGGTGTCATGGTAGAGTCTTGCCTCTTCCTCTTCCTCTTTTTCTACTTCTCCTCCACTTGTTTTTCTCCTCCTTCCTCTTCTTCTTACCCTCCTTTTTCCTCTTCCTCTTTTATCCTGGTTTCCCTTCTTATTCAACTTATTTTTCCTCTTCCTCTTCCTCGTCAATAGATGAATTTTCATTTCTCGTGTATTGTGTATTAGATTTATATTTATTATTGTTGCATAATCTAAAATATTGATTAATGTCGCATCTAAATATTTATTAAATAAATATATTGATTAATGCTTTAGAATGCAAATATATTTATTGAATAAATGTTGCATAATAAACAACACTAAAATGACAAGTGAGGATGTAAAATTGATGCTATGGAGACTCGTGAGGGAACTAAATAGTACTAAGAAAAACCCTGAAGATGCTCCTAGGACACTATTGACAAGACTACATACATTATAAAGGATGTTAATGGGACCATAAGGATTCTAAATGGATAGTAAAGATATAAGAAGGACACAACTAGGATGTGAAAAGGATGCTAAAAGGAAAAAAGGATGTAAATAAAATGCTAAATAGACCTTTAGTATGTATATTAGACACATAAAAGTATGCCAAAAGATGAAAAAGACAGAAGATATGATACTTTTGGGATGTAGAAAAGGATGCCTTCATATCATGTCCTATTTTACATCCTAATTTCACAACAAAACAAACAAAATTAACAAAGGAAGAGGAGGCATAAATATGATGCAAAATGTCTCTTCTCTATTCATGCTTATAGTTGGATCAACAAAGAAGGGGAAATAAAAGATCAAGAGTTGAGAAATAATGGTGTCAAAATTAAAAGGATAAATTTCTCAATGTAGATTACTCTTTGAATTTGTTAAGAAGATTGGAGAACTTGAAAAAAAAAAGATGTTAGTGAAGGAGTATACTAAATAATTCTACAGACTTTCTATAATGTTTGGACAAAATGGGGAAAGACTTGAATCCATTGTAAGGAATGAAAATGGTCATTTTTTGCTTTTCAAGATGAATTTAATGTGTTTAATTTTCAAACAGTAGATAATTCTTATTAGTTAACCTTGGGAGTTTAGGAGAAGTTCGATAGGAAGCATTAAGCTTTGAAGGAGAGAAGAAGTCAAGGGGATGTAAGATGACAATCGAGAGAGAAGATAGGTGAAGATGAGGTTAGTGACAACATTGTATATCAACCTACTAGAAGAATACATGATTCTTATAGAGGAAGAGGTTCAATTAAAGGTATGCATAATGGGGTAGATTTGATGGAATCTATTTTTGATGTCGAGAACATGGACATTAAGCATATGAGTGTCGAGAGAATCAGAGTGGTGGGTGAAGATCAGATTCAAGAGTGCATTTTGTTGAAGTAATAGAAGGAATAATAGAAGAAGAGTTATTCCATTGCAGATATATTAAGGAGAGAATGTGATGATAAGAAGATAACTATTACAACCAAAGAAGGAAATTACAAAATAACAAAATTAAAGGAAGTCTTTCACAATCAAGTGTAAAGTAGGATGTAAGTGTTGTAATGTGATTGTATATGGGGGTAGTACTATGGATTGTGTATCTATTGAACTAGTTTAGAAGTTAAATCTAAAATATACACCTCACTCAAATGTGTACAAAGTATATTGGTTGCGGAAAGGGTTGAAGGTACACATGAGCAATGGGAGATTGAATTCTATGTTGGGGGTTATATTGATAAATTATTGTGTGATTTTTTCCAATAGAGACCATGTTAGTATGATATATGTTTTGTTTGTTAGAATGTGCTTTAATGTTATCTAGTGGCTTGATGTAATTTTGTACTTAGTTTCATTATGGCTATCATTATAAAAACATTTTGATCTGGATTTAAGAGTGGAATGAACTGATTAACAGACTGAATACAATAAACAAAGAGATATGAAGAACAAAACACATATCCAGTTAACAATATCTTCTATTGAATAAATGAAATAGGTTGAAACTGTAAAATTGTAGAACTGAAACACTTGCTCGAATGGTGGTACCTATCTCTGAGAAGAGATGTGGCTGCTACGCTCATCTATCTGAGTAGAATGATTACAATGAGGTTCCAGAGGCCATTTTAATATTACTAATGAATGCAAAACCCTATACATCCAAAAACCTAACCCTAGGAGATGAAACACCAAACGTTATGTGGGCCCCTATGGGTAAGTTGGTACCTCAACTTCCCGGGGTCGTAAATTTTGCATACGAACTTCGCTTTAGGCGCGTGATAGCCCATTGGAAAGGTATTTTATAGAACTACACATTACACTGTAAAAATCTAACTCCATTTATAGTTTGGATGTGGTGAGCCAAAAAAAAACTATTTAGGGCCCCAAAACGGCCCTGGAAGTACAATAAGATGTGCTGACATGAAAACATACAAAATAATCCAGTTGGATTAGGTGGGAGGCCACCAGTATCCACCTAGAATATCTGTATGGATTTAGACAACCCCAGAAGTGTAGAACCCACAATTACAAACAAGTACAAAAGAACCTGATGAACTAAAAATTGTCAAGAGGAGACAGTTGGAATAGGTGGGTGGCCACCAATATCCACCTGGATCAGTCCTCCCCCATTAGGAAGCAATGGTCTCCATTGCATTGAGTCCCCCCATCAGGTGAGGAAACTTCTGCTGAATTTGGCCCCTGGTGAGCCACTCTCCTTGGTGTAGGAGTTTCCCTGCCTTAACAACTCGATAAAGTTGTATCCTATGTTGGCGAGTTCCCTTGACCTGTGTGTCCATGATATGATCAGTGGATGCTTGTTCCATGCAGTCAGGGTTGAGCTCTCTTGGTGTCAGTTTTTCTGTGATCTCTGAAGTGTCCAATAATGGTGGAAAATATGACCGAAGGAGGTCAACGTTGAATATTGGGTGCAAGCCAAGGAAGGGTGGAATATTGAGCTCAAAATAATTTCTACTCACAACCTTGGTGATAGTGTAAGGCCCATAGAGAAGGGGGCATAGCTTTCAATGGGGCCCTGTAAGATGTTACTTCTACAAATTTAACCATAATTTGTCTCCAACATGAAACTGGTGCGGTACCCTATGTTGATCATGGCACTGCTTGTACTTAGCATTGGCTTTCTACAAAATATCATGGACATGTTGGTGGATCTGTTTAATTCGTTCAATGAATCTGGTGGATTTTTCAGTCTCAAACTAAGCATGGGAAAATTATGTATGTGTGGTTGCAAGAGGTAGTGAAACATCAATGGGACCCAAGGGTTGGAATCCCATCCCCATTTGAAATGGGCTATGGTCGGTGGAGCTATGGAGAGCCCTATTGTAAATGCGTTGAACATAGGGGAGACTCCCATCCCATGTGCGTAGTTGCTTAGAGTTGTACATGTGCAGGATGTGCACAATCATCTGATTGACGACCTATGTTTGGTCGTATGTTTGGGGGGGGGAATCAATGGATTTTGTGAGCTTGGTGTTCAACAATGACCAGAGACTTGACTGAAATGTGTTGAGGAATTTGTTTTCCTGTTCAGAGATGATGGTATGTGATATCCCAAAATGGACCCACACTCGTTCGAAGAATATCTTGGCAGTATATGTTGCTTTGATAGTCTTCTTGCAGGCTGTGAGGATGGCCATCATTGAAAACCGATCAACGACCACAAATACACAATCATTACCTTGCTTGCTAGACGGAAGGCCAGACATGTAATCCATCGAGATGGATTCCCAAGGCTTCTTGGGAGTAGGAAGAGGGGTGTATAAGCCTTTTTTATTGATAGATAGCTTGGCAATGGCACAGGAAGTGAAATATCTAATATACGTGATGACGTCCTTTCAAAGTTTTGGCCAATAAAAATGTTTCTGTAGAACAACCACAGTTTTATCCATGCCAAAATGTCTTGTCATCTGACTGTAGTGGGCTTCCAAAATCATCTTTGCACGCTCACTTGTAGGAACACAGAGATGGCCCAAATGGCATAACAGTCTGTCCTGAATGTGAAAATCGGTGAAATTTGTGCATGTACCTAAGAGATGATAGGTGGTGGCGAAGTCTGGATCTTGTTGATAAAGTTGGGGCCAGTCATATGCCTCATATCCACAAGAATGGAGCACAGTGGTGAGTGCAGCCACGAGAGGTCGACTAAGGTAGTCAATGACATGATTTGTGATCCATGTCTTATACTTGATGTTGAGATGGAACTGTTGCAGGTAGGTGGACCACTTATGATGGCGGTCATTCTGTAATTTCCACTGTGTCTGTATGAACTGCAGAGGCTTGTGATCAATGTGGATGATCATCTCCTTTCCCAGAATGTAATGTTTCCATTGACGATAGGCTTTTACAATGGAATACATTTCCTTGTCACAGGTGGAGTATTTTCAGACAATATCTAAGAGTGTCTCACTATGGTATTTCATTGGATGACCATGCTGAGTGAGAATTACGCCTACAACATAGTCAGATGCAGCAGTCTGAATCTCGAACGGTTGTTGCAGATCGAGAAAGGAGAGTACTGGATCTGATCACAACGATGCTTTAGATCATCAAATGTTCATTGTTGTTCCTTCTCTCACATGAAATTTTCCCTGCCACCTCCCTTGTTCACTTGGATGAGGGCACATGCAATATGGGAGAATCCCAACACGAACCGTTCGTAGAAGTTGGCCAATCCCATGAAGCTATGAAGCTCGTTTAGTGTGGTCGGGGTTGGCCAGTAACGAATGACTTGGATCTTAGTTGGATCAACATGTACCCCATGCTCATCAACAATGTAGCCCAAGTATTGGACCCTGTTCATGCAAAAGGATAATTTTTCCAAGTTGGCATAGAGCTTGTGTTGCCGCAGAGTGCTCAAAACCTGTTGAATATGTTGCATGTGCTCCTCCCAAGTTCTGTTGAAGATGAGGATGCCATCCAAATATACCACCACAAAATAGTTGGTGAAGGGTCTCAATACATTATACATCAACCTCATGATATACTAATCCATTAGGAAGAGGTGCATTGGGGGTTATATCAATTGGATGCTTGACTTGGCAGTGTGTTGGTACCCCAGTGGATGAGGGGAAGATGTCTATGTACTCTTCCATGATCCTATCCACATGATTATGCTGCAAAGAGAGGATTTTTGTAGAGGCCATGGATGTGGCAGTGACCTTCTGCTTACTGTGAGGATGTATCACAAAGAAGACAAACTTCTCAATCTATGAAATGACCTTACTGCATTGCTTAGTAGAGATTAAAGAAATAACGGTAGACAACGCTACCTCTGGTATCCTATACATTTTTCTACCCAAAGTAATAATAACACTATGGGGTCTAGACTCATACACAACATGATGCTTCCACAAATATGGTTGTCCCAAAATAACATCACAAACTTCAAGGGGAGAAATATCACACAATACCTCGTCTTTGAAAGGCTTGATGTCATAGGGAAGATGACATTATTGGTTGACACAGAGATCTCTTCCTTGGTGAATCTAGCCAATGGTGTAGTGTTGTGGGAGTGGTGTCGTCGGCAAGTCCAATCGCTTGACAACCTCTGCTGAGATTAGGTTCTTCTAACTGCCACTATCGACAATGAAATGGAGCGGATCCCCCTTTACCCACATTTGTGAGTGAAAGAGGCATTCCCCTTCCTCTGGTTCTTCTGGTTCTCTTGGATGGACTTTGGTGGTAGCGACAGTGGCACTGGGTTCATAATCGATGATCGACTACCCTCCTTATAGATTTTATTTGGAGTCAAAATCGCCCTTAGAGTTAGATGCCTTCAGCTCGGCCACAAGTGACTGCTTGGAGCGACATTCTTCGGTGTTGTTCCAAGGGATTTTATTGTATTCACGCCATTTTCTCATGTCCTTCGTCTTTTAATTGCACTTCTTATGTTGCGGCTTGGATTGGTTGTCTTGAGAGTGGCCATATTTTCTCTGTCCCTTGTTGTGTGGGTTGGGGCCACCTTTTCACTGCTTTGGCTATGAGGAGTTTCCAGATCCAAACTCTTGCCTCTTCTGCTTAAATTTCTGCTCGATCTTGACAGCATATATATTGTCGTACCCAAGGAGGCGATGTCTAGAAACTCCATTTATGTTTGAATGTATCTATGCAAACGACCGCGGTATTTGAGCACCAGATGTCACTCGGAATCTTTGATACCCAATTTGGTTCACAGGGTATGGAAAATATTGGTGAAATCTGGTATTGTCTGGTCCCTTTCTTGATGCAGGGTGGTCCATCTGGTGTACTTGTCCTCGTAGCTTCCAACATGGTAGTATTGTTCTTTAATGGCATCCTGGAAGGAATCCCATGTAGGGGAAACCACAAATATTGCATATTCCTCTATGGAACTTTGCTTCGAGTAAGTATCCCACCAGACCTTAACATGGGGGACGACCTTGAGGAGTGCAAAATTAATCTTTTCCCTATCGAAAAATTTTTGGACCGAAAATACCCTTCGAGTAGATTCAACCATTTATCTACAGCATATGCATCTATCAGTCCTTTAAATAATGGAATATCAAAATTTACATGTACCTTGAAGGGGGTTGCATGGCTGCTTGATGAAGATGCTTCTTCTGTGAGCAGCTGCCAAAGGATCTACGCAAATTTGTCCATCATTTTGTTCCTTTGTAGCACGAGGGCTTCCTCGGGAAAAATTCTAAAAGGATGTCCTACTCCATCATATTTCTTTTCGTCCCCCATGGGTTGTTTTCAAGCTCAGCGTGACCAATCTTGCAACAACTCGATTGGTTCGAGTCCCAACTTCTTGTACCCAGATCTTGTCGAGGAAATGTACAAAGAAAAATAAATGAAGAGAAGACTTATTTGATACCACTGATCCGGATTTAGGAGCGGAATGAACTAAATAATAGATTGAATATAATAAACACAAAGATATGAAGAACAACACAGAGATCCAGTGAACAGTATCTTCTATTGAATAAATGAAATAGGCTTAAACTGTAAAACTGTAGAATTGAAACACTTGCTCGAATGATGGTAGTTATCTCTAAGAAGAGATATGGCTTCTATGCGCATCTGTCTGAGTAGAATGATTACAATGAGTATCTAGAGGCCTTTTAATATTACTCATGAATTCCAAAACCCTAGACATCCAAAAACCTAACCCTAGGAGATGAAACACCAAAATTTATGTGGGCCCCTATGGGTAAGTTTGTACCTCAACTTCACAGGGTCGTAACTTTTGCATACGACCTCCATTTTAGGCGCGTGATAGCCTGTTGGAAAGGTATTTTAGAGAATTACACATTACACCATAAAACTTTGTCTTCGTCTATACTCTTATTGTGGCGAGCCAAAAAACATTGCTTAGGGACCCAAAATGGCCCTGGAAGTACAACAAGATGTGTTGGCATGAAAACATACAAAATAAGCCAGTTGGATTAGGTGGGAGGCCACCAGTATCCACATGGAAGATGTGTAGGGATTCAGATAGCCCCAGAAGTGTAGAACCCACAATTACAAAGAAGTACAGAAGAACGTGTTGAACTAAAAATTGTCGAGAGGAGCCAATTGGAATAGGTGGGTGGCCACCAATATCCAACTAGATCACATTTGTGGGGCACTTATACATGTAACTTGACCTCACTAGACTTTTGTAATATTGCACATGTTCACATGGAGATGTTTTTGGGAGATGTTTGGTGGTGACCTAGCTCTCATGTAATGGTGACCTACACTCATAGGTTATTCTTATCCACTTCTTGTCCCTTATGTCTTGATGAGCTTATCATCAAACTTCATGGATTTGTTGATATACACCCTTGATTGTGCCTTATGATCAATGTTCCAGGTTTCTCCTAGTTACTATAAATTGAGGCAATTAGTCTTGAATCAAAGAAGTGGAGGGTGGCTTATGGTATTGATCATTAGCTTGGATCCTAGGGGTCCTTAGGCTAGATCATCCATATGCTTGAGAGTTGTATGGATCTCATTTGAACTCCATACATGTATGTGCTCTAGCTATTGTAATTGGGAGAGTTATATGAAGAATAAGAAGGCATTTCTTCCATGGATGCTTCCCCACCTTGGGGTTTTACCACATAAATTCTCATGTATCCTCTCTCTCATTTGATAGATCTAATTTTATTTGTTTGATTCTTTCAATAGGAGTTGAGATAGGATAGATCTTGATTATATGTTTCTACATATTATTCTTGGTCTTTCATGGTATCATAGCTATATATCTAACTCCTTGGATGAGCATATTTGTTTGTTGAAATATTGGATAGGAGATCTACTATTTCCTTCCATGAGAATTCAACAATAGTGATTGGAATTTCTTTTTTTTTGTATCAATTTACAAGTAGATCTAGTTTATTTTTTAGGTTTGCTAGTTTAAATTTTCATATATTTTTTGAAGACCAATTTTTTCATAGATATCTAAATCTAGATTTGGATCACATGTTTTGTTTTTGAAAATCCTGAGTTGTTTTTTTCTAATCCGACATTACCATTACATCTGAAGCATGCTAATTATCAAAATGAGCATTATTTTTGCTAAATTTGATCTCTATGAAGATTTGTGGGTGCACTTCATATATGTACAAATTAGTGTATTTTTTGGCTAATATGACCATATAGATATGTCTGGAGTAGTTTAATTATCCAAGATTGACCATTGTTTTTACCACAACTGGCCTTCATGTGCCCCAGATATTGAGAATTTATTCTAGTAGACATGGGATGTCCTTTCATTGTAATATGTTTTTAAATTAGTTCTTCAACAATATATGAAATAAATTTGATATCAAATATCATGGATTTGATTAATTGGTTATAATAATGTGTTATGTATTTGGTTGCTATGAGTTATTGGGTTCAAAACTCATTCCTTCTTAATTGTAATTAACATTTTGTTGAATAACTTTATCATTTGGAGGAATTTCCACATTACTTCCATATAGACTCAACCACCCAACCAATATGTGCTAGATCAGTAAGTGCATCCAATATAAATCACCAATTTGGTTTCCATGTTTCATTTCATACATTTCCATGTGTAATTGTCAACACACAATACATCAACATTCCATACATACCACATCAACATTATGTACATGCCATGCCATCTTCTCTACCTTTCCATTTAAGTACATGGTGGGTTCCATTCAAACCAATTAGAGGGTGCCACATGGTACTTTTGGTTGATCTTGCAGGAATTAGCACCAAGATTTTGACACTGATTTTTAAATTTCCATAACTTTGTCATACGACATCGATTTTCATTGCGGTTTTTGCAAACCGTATTTTTCAATTTTCTACATAGTGACATATTTGGATTTAGTGAATTATTCTATTTGATTATGGTGATTTTCATTTATTCCAAAAAAATCAAGGCTAGACCTCATTTTTCGAACTTAAAATGGCCAGAACTTGCTGATATATACATCGTTTTGAGTGATTTTTTCTTTCAAAATGCATAAAATTTCACACTCTGTGCAGTGGTGATATCAGTTTATATTGATTTGGACATATGATTATCGAGGATGGTAATGGCCAAATATTTCTCATTTGTTTGACTATGACAACATTCTATTTGAGAAAATTTCTTGATGGTATAAATTTGGTGCTTTTCTTGGCACAATGTATTTATGTGGAGAGACCCTTTAACATTGCATGTGGTGCATATTTGAGAACTTGTTGAACTTGATTACCATTGTAAGATCATGTTCAATTCTTGATTGAAGCACTCAGGTTGGTCGTCGACACTTTCAACTTTTTGGATCACATTCAACTTCATCTTTTGTTATAGTTCATGTCTTCTTAGAGAGATTGTTCTTTGACTCATCATGGATTTTCCATGATGATTCATGCCTTTTCTCTTGGAGATTATTTCTTTCAGTTAGATCTTTGTTTTCTTCACTTGTTCCTAAGTGGTGTGTGTGAAGAGTTTGGAGACAAATTGGTTCTGCATATTACTACTCTATCTTGAGTTGCTTGGAACTTCATCATGATCATATTGATGTTTTCATTTATGGTCATTCTACATATATTATTGATGGTAGCAAGTGTCTTCTCCTTGCACCTTATTGAGTATTTGGTTGCATTTTATTGATGGTTTCGTACACTATTCCAATCAAAAACTTATTCTTAATAGAAACAAAGTTTGACACTATCTTTTCCACTTATCCAGGATGTTCGAAGTTGTCATTAAGGGGGAATGAAATGTAATGCAACTTTTTCCAAAATTTCCCTTTTTTACAACCCATGATGTAATAATTGTCTAGTGGTCACATTTACTACTTTATATCCTATCACTATAATGACAATGAGAACATCATTCTAAGACATTTGTACACACAATGAGGCATCATTAGACTTGTGAGATATCAAATATCTCACATTATTGGCCTATTATTCTTATGTAACACAACTCTTTCCTCGACTCAGATGCTCATTCCTCTAGTCAACATTACGAGGGAATGTTAGAATGTATTTTAATGTTATTTAGCGGGTTGGTGTAATTGTGTACATAGTGTCATAATTATGATCATTATAACATCATTTGTGGGGAACATATACATGTAACATGGTCTTTCTAGACTTTTGTAATATTCCATATGTACACATGTAGATTTTTTGGGGAGTTATTTGGTGGTGACTTGTCTCTCGCGTAATCGTGAACTACACTCATAGGTCATTATCCCACTACTTCTCCCTTATCTATTGATGGCATAATCATAAAACTTTATGGATTGGTTGATATCCACTCTTGATTGTGCCTTATGATCAATGGTCCAGGTTTCTCCTTGTTACAGTAAATTGAGGCAATTGATCTTGAATCCAAGAAGTAGAGGGCGGCTTGTGGTATTGATCATTAGCTTGTACCCTAGGAGTCCTTAGGATAGATCATCCATATTCATGTGATTTGTATGGATCCCATTTGAAATCTAATGCAGGAGCATCCTGCTTCCAAAATCTTGTACATTTGGCAAGACCTAGGGGTCTTTCATTTTACTAAGGGAGTTGGTTCCTAAGTGTGTATTATTGTATTTTCCTATGTTTTATTGGGTTCTAGAAGAGAGACATATGATATTATTTGATAATGAGAAGTGAGGATTGAAATTTTAAATGTTCTCAAATGTGTGAGAATGTGAGAGGAGTTGAGAGATATTAGGATAGTTGTAGATTTCATGAGAAGTTTATGGATTTTCTTGGGGGATTTTGTGGATCTAGAGAAATCCTAGGAGTTGAGTGAGAAATTTGTGGATCTAAGAGGATACTTAGGGAACGATTGTTGACAGGATTATGGATCTGAACCAGAATTTGTTTAGAATCCTTCTATATAAAATGTAAGCCTAAGAGGCATTGAGGGGGTTGGCCATTAAGGAAGAAATCAGGCCAGAGAGAGAGGAATACATATTGAATGTGATTAGGTCAGGAAGGAAATGAAAAGCCTTATGTAAATTCTCATGTACAGTAGTGTGTGAATCTGATTAATACAAAAGAAGAATACTCTATTTCGAGTGTTATCGAGGAAGCCTTTGTTCATTATGTGTGAAGAACCTCTATCATCATGAACATTATGTCCTTATGGAAATATGTGTTATCAGTCTTTACATATCTGTATAATTGTGGAACTGCAAGACTTAGGGTTTTATTGTAGGTTTCGGTCAATTTGCAAGTTTAGGCCCGGGAGGAACCCTCATGAAATTATGGTTTGGAATCTCCTTGAAGTAGAGCGAAGGAAGCAAATAAATCATCACTGATCACCCTAGGATCAATGGTCCCCGTTCATCAATTATAAAACACTTGTTCTCAAGGATTAACCAGAGAAATTGAATGTTCATAATTGTGAGGAGAGCTACAGGAATCATTGAATCATTACATCGGTGAGTGATGATCATTAGTTTGTGTTAATGGAAACTATTGGTTCTTGATCCATTAGAGTTTTTGGATCTCCATCGGGTCATATCGACTATCAGATCACGAATTCAGCGCAAATGAAAGTGTTATATCATTTGTCAAATTCTGGAAGATTATTGATCATCAGATATGGAGTAGGATTCATCGTGATCATCGATCGTGGTATCAGTGCAGAGGAAGTGTTGGGTTCCTCGAAAAAATTAGGAAGAATATGGACTGATAGATGTGGATCCAAACAAGCGAGAACCGTTGGATACAGTTGGAAATTTGTAGAGAGACCTCAATCGTCGGGTCAACCCTTAATTAAATCCCAACCATGGATTGATAATGATCTAAAAATGAAGAAGACTTGAAATACTTGAAATTATTTGCAATGTAAATGTTATGTGTTTAAGGAAAAAGGATCAGTTTGCAACACATAGATTAAAGGATTACTTATGTAAAATACTCATAGACAGCAGCATAATCAATGAACATAAGCATATAAACACAACAATTTGTTAAAGGAGTTCACCCCTCTCTTGGGCTACATCTCCTGGTCCAGCGTCCAATGGATCATTATTATTAATTGCTCAAAGTGCTCAAAAACATGTCTTACAATGCTCAAACTGACAAATCGACTGCTCCAATGGCTTCAGAGCGTCCAAAAACCCCTGTCTGGGCTCTTTCGGCACCTCAATCGGTCGAAAAACGAAGAAGTTAGGCCTCCTGGAAGTCTCCCTCTTCAAGCTTGTTGTCTCTGCATCTACAAAATGCACCCTTGTTCTTTGAACCTGGCTCACACGCAAATTTAAGCGTGAAAACCCAGCACCGGGCGCAACCGTGCCAACGGTGCAAACCGTAGGACGGTTAAGGGCACGCCAGCCCCTAACCGCCTAGGCACCTGGGCATATGAATGGTCATATGACCNNATTTGGAAAAAAGGGGTTAACGGTCAAAACCGTGCCAACCGTTCAAAATTCTCGTGCGCAAACTTCCGTATAGCATAAGGGTCATATGCAATAGATATGTGACTGCGGGCTGGGCCCGTTTCAATGCAACTCCCGTATATATATAAACAATGGTTATATATTATATAACCAAACCACGTCTTAGTATTAAAACCCTGCGCCATATATATTATACCACAGTTATATGTAATGTAATGAAACCACGGGTCGGGGCTAGGCCCTGGCCCGACCCCCGCGTCAATGTACAATAGTGTAAACATAAATATTTTAAAACTCATATATATATCAAGTGGCATGGTGTGATATGTTGGTTGGTCGGACTTTGCAAAGGTATTATGCGGTGGGGAGGTCCGGGGGTTGAACCCCACGGACTCCATTAGTTTTACATAGCAACAATGAACCAATAAAGGGGTGCCATGTGGCAGCCCATGATTGGGCCATGTGGCACCTTACCATTAGCCAATGATATTCCATGTGTCACCATATGATTCGACAACTACTAACCAATAAAAACTGGCCACATCACTCCTGCCACATCATCGTATGGTCTGTACGGCCCTGCCACGTCAGCCCGTATGAACTATACGGACTGTACAGTCAGCACCAAATTTTTTGCTTGTTTGACTTGACGAACAGATCACTATATATCTCACTCCCGACGTCTGTTTGAGACGAAACGAGTTGTGTTGGGTTCGCAACGATGAGGCCTACGCTCTTGTCTGGTTTGAAGCGATTCCGAGCACTTTGATTTTTTGAGCAAAATTTGATCCCTTGATCACACCTCCCCATTGGGAAGCTTTTGGAACTCCAAAAGACTATTCTCGGTCTATGTGAAGATGAGGGTAAATTTCCCTCACCCTTCCAACCTCAATCCACTTGGCCTTGCTTGGATTCGTCCCTTTAAGACCAACTCGCAAATACTCCACATTTCCTCGCTTTGAAGTCGACTGAATTTGTTCAATGAACTTCTCTGCCCTAT
>SNQJ01S0178076.1:0-19725 GCA_010110895.2 Picea sitchensis | reverse complement strand
CTGCGATTAACCTGTGGCTTGAGAAACCGCGACTCAGGGGCATCTAAGCCGTCAAAATCACCCGGGGATCGCACCCGGCCTAAGCCACACCAACCCTTAACATGGTTGGATTTTTTGTCCCCGCAGGTTTCGAACCGGTGACTATAACATCACAGAGTGGCTTAACAACACACTCCGTCACCGACTGTCCTACACCTCGGGGACATTTTAATTATTATTTTTATTTGCATCAAAATTTAGAATAACATCAAACATTTATTTTAATTATTATTTTTAAATGTTCAAAGTTGATATCTTTCCTAAAAAAAATGTTAAAACATCATTTTTAATTTTTTTTTTTTAATCATCCAACCTTGATTTAACAACTAACAATAATAAATTAATATATGATATAACAAAATTTAGCAATAACATAATATTAATAAATTGTTTTGTATTTCAAAAACAAATATTAGTTAGTTTTAGTTATTTAGTGACTTCAATATATGTGAGCATGCTCACATAAGTTAGTTTTAGTTATTTAGTGACTTCAATATATGTGAGCATGCTCACATATATGTAAGCAGGCTCACATAGAGGAACAGATTCAAGAGCAGGTTTAGATGGTCAAAAATAAGTCAGCACTAGGAAATATTATCTTCCTCATTTTTATATATAACACTCTTATATAATTAAGAAATGGGGAATAAATATTAAGAAGTTGAATGTTTTCAACTTTCAAATTACACCTTTATGAATTTGTAACTTATATGTCTGAAAAAGATTAATAAGTATATATTTCATAAAATTTCATATCATAATTTACCACAATACAATACAAGACTTAATATACATTTAGCAATAAATGTATTAGTTCATATAACATTTTTTACTAACAAGAGAATACATGCCTAATGACTTTCATAAATTTTATTATTTAAGACATTTATTACTTTTTTATATATATTTCTTCATACACTTCAAATAAACAATCACACACATTGTATCATCACAACTCTATAAAAATAATCACATCACTCCTTGGCATAATATAATATTATCCATATCACATCACCATTTAATATAATGACTCTAATATAATATTGTATCATGTACCCAAATCCATTTTCATTGACGATCAAGACATAGCCACAATAAATTTGTTTCTGACATGGACACAACCATTAGTAAGAACATAATCATGCTACAAATACCTTGATTTAAATATGTCTATGATTACAAAATTGTCTGAATGAAATGCATAAACCCATAGATCATTAAGAAAAATAGCTAATATTTATTTCAAACAAACATTTACATGAAAATTGAACACCACACACACACATTTTGGAAACTCACTTTTAAATGTCAATTTCATTTGAATTCCATAATACTCTAAGATTACAGGCTCATGTGATTAGTGATCACATCATGCAATCTGTCACCCAACACCACAACACTACAGAGATCAACCAACATGAAGTAACCATTTTTATATCTAATACCTGAATCACTTGATCCAATATTTAGATACATCCCTCTCAACCACTCTCTAACATAGGCAAATGAAAACCCTTATGTTATTACACTCCCTTGGGAATCATTTCCTAGTCATGGAAAGGAGGTTTCTCAACAAGGTATAACTAGCATACTATCGGGCGGTGGTCCAACTATTGGGATTGTCTAAGCCAAAACTATCCATTAGTAAGTCTAGCAAACAATGACTATCTTATAGTACCCCAGTTATAAACTACTATAGAAATGATATTTCAAATGACATCATAATAATATCGGTATCACAACCATGTCCAAGGTATAACCTCTCATGGTCACATAATCTCATCATAATCCTCATAGGTTATCACGACCTTCACATAACTTTCCAACATATTGATTTACTAAGTGTTCTTATATCACTTAGATCTAGTGTCTCTTGTGATATCAAGAATACATATTCTATTTCTTAACGTGAATTCATTTATATGTCTATTTTGGATTTTCTTGAATAATATTTCATGGTCTCTCTCTCAATATAATTTTCTACATTGTTCACATCTCGTATGAGTTTCATACATGATACTCTATCATACTTCCTTACATAAAGTATATATCATCTAATTTTTATTGATTAAAGATAAACTGTAAACATCCTCACTCTTTACATATTTTTAATTATGTCATCACTCTAACTCTAAGTAAATATTATAACTTTATTAGTCCCTTTCATAGGCAAAGAGGGACTATAGCGATCGATAAATTGTTGACCTGGTATTAAATTGTGCATTGACCACAAATATTTGCATATTATCTATTGTTGAAACAAGGGAAGTGAAAACATCGATTTTTATATAATAGAAAGTACCATGTCTGGCAAGATCTAATTGGACAACAGATTAGAGGTCTTATTGTCGGCTTCGCTATTCCCAATGTTATATTTGTTGGCATATCCAAAGTATTTGAATCGTATATGGTATTTTCGAATCATATTTTTTCTTATGCATTGGTCGAAGGTAGATTAATGCTAGCATTAGTTCGAATGTTTCCTTAAGCATTTTCTGCTAGCTTGAATACATTGTCTACCATATTAGTATGTCTAATTTTTGCTTTATTGTTGTGTGCTTCGAGAGAAGAGGCTTGCCATGTTGCATTTTTTCTTAAATGATCGTACAGGGCTAGGCCCTTAGACGGTCCTGACAGTCTTAAGTGTTTACCTAATAGGTCTGGTAGTCTTATATGTTTATTGTACAAGTGCGTTGGAATACAGTTTCGTTCCATTTTTTTATGGTAGTCGAACATCTTCCGTCAATTTTTATATAATAAAAAGTACCATGTTTGTCAAGATGTGATTGGACAATGGATTGGAGGTATTTTTTTTGGCTTCGCTATTCCCAATGTTATATACGTTGGCATATCCAAAGTATTTCATCGTATATGGTCTTTTAGAATCATATATTTTCTTATGCGTTGGTCGAAGGTGGATTAATGCTAGCATTAGTTCAGATGTTTCCTTTAGCAATTTTTGCTAGCTAAAATGCATTGTCTACCATATTAGTATGTGTGATTTTTGTTTTACTGTTGTGCGCTTCGAGAGAATAGGCCTTCCATGCTGCATTTTTTCTTAAATGTTTGTACAGGGCTAGGCCCTTAGGCGGTCCTGACAGTCTTAAGTGTTTACCTGACAGGTTAAATGTTTATTGTGCAAATGTGTTGGGATACAGTTTCATTCCATTTTTTTTATGCTCGACATCGCTGCTTCAGTGGCCGATGCTTGTTCGCTGCTTGGTTCAATGATTGTTGTTCTTGTTTGATTCAACTTTGCAAAGTTGAGGTCCTGCAGTTGCAGTTGGACATCTTCGTGGTTTTTCATTGGTTTGTTGTTCTTCAATTTTGCAAGCTATTGAACCTGTTATTGTGGTTTCCAGTTTTCGGGGCTGGCCTCTTGTCATCCCTCGTTGACAGGTAAGTTTCCATGTTGTTGTTTTTCAATGGTGGGGGTCCCTGCCTCCAAATTTTGTTGCGGACCATCTTTGCCTGTGCTCTTAATTTCTGTTCCTAGAAACCATGTGTCTTCATATGTCGGTTGTGATGTTCATAGCTATTTGGAAAATTGCAATGCGAAGGGGTTCTCGAAAAGTAGTTCGAAGCTATTAGAAGAGGGAACCATTGGTCAGAGTGTAGACGCAGTGAATTATTTTATTCTGTGGGTCGGAAAACTGTGCCCACCTGTTGTCTTTCTGTCGAGTAAATTTATGGTGTTATTTATTTGCATTGTTTCTTCTATTTGGTACCCAGTTTCGGGCTTGTAGTTTTGCTATTTTGCTTTCCTTTTTTGGGGGGGTTGCTATTATTTATTTTTCCCCCTTTTCTTTGTTTTCAGGCAAAGTTGAGAAGATGGAAGAAGTAATAGATGTTGAGTTGTATGAAATAGATACACAGTCCATTATACATGGTAGCATTGACGTGGCTTTGCATATCAATGGCCTCTTTAGATTGGATGCATTCTCGTATACTGTAGGGGATTGCCTTTTCGATACATTCCAGGTTCTGTTGCATTTCCGGTATTCGTCGAATGAGCTGCGCAATGGATTGATAGATTATTTCTTGGTTTGCTTAAAAAATGGCGACGCAGAGGCATTGAACTACTATGAATATGAACTGGAATCTGATTTTCTTTGGCATTTTCACGAAATACATGATGTCGCTACGTATTTTTAAAAGATGTGGTTGTCTGCATCTCCAAATCTACCTGCACATGAGAGGGGACTTTGGGGAGACACATTTTGTATACGGTGGTTGTCTAACTGGCTCAATATATCGATTGGAATATAGTAATTGACAAGAAAAAGAAGATATCTACTATTCAACAAAGCTACCTCTGACAATCCATATTGCATCTTGTTCCATGATGCCAATGTTGTTAATGGTCATTATGAACCACTCCTGTACAAAAAAAATTCCATATGCAATGTTGAAGTACCTCATATTTACTTGTCCCTCAGTTGAAAAGACCTTGAATCACAGTGGGAACATATTATGCATTGCATAGATTGCCATGGTTTACAACTGGCAACAAATGTTGTGTCTAACTGTGGAGATAGTCTGTTTAATGCAATTTGTTGTTTGGTAGAAGCGGAGTTTGATGTGCATTCGCCACGGCTTTACATCATGTAGTCATTTTTCAATGCAACTGTAGGCGGCAACCAACAGGCTTTTAGGTGTTTGCATCAGCACCTTTTGCCATATCTCCTGGAAGATATGTCGGCATTTGGAAATTGCTAGGAATACCTTGTAACACATGGCGCTTCCATATGAAAAAGGGAATGTGGAGGGTTGCAGATTCTATTTCCAATGGTTTTCTATGATATTCAGAGTAAATATGCAGGTCTGGTCGGTGTTGTCAGATGGAACTGTCCATTCCTGGTTTACTGATTCAAATTATGATCGAACATTTGACATCCTCTCATTGAAAACAGATACAAAACATATCCATTATGAACCTTTTCTTCGACATATCGGTGGTTCAGGGTTGGATGTCCATGCCACCCAAACCACATCGAATCTGCATACGTGCAACATGCTTTTTAGTGAGAATGAAACTCTTGTTGGGTGCGATATGGCCATAGAGAGCTTGAAAAAAAAAATGATGCGTGAAATTCATCACAGTTGTGATGAGTCCATACAGGTCTTAAACAAAAAATGTAGAGTAAATTATCACAACTTGAAAAAAACTATGCGTCAAATTCGTCCCAATTGTGATGAGGCCACACGTGCCTTGAACAAAAAACGTAGACTAGGTTATCATCACCTGGGTCAGAGTGAAATTCATCCCAATTTTCATTAGTTCATCGTGCCCTTGGGAAAGAAACGTAGAGTAAGTTACCACAAGTTGAAAAAAGTCATGTGCGAGAGAAAGAAATACATTGCCACGCTTCCTATTAGAGAGAAAGCCACATATCACAATCTAAAGAAACTTGTCTGTGCACAAAACAACATAAACATGTGCAGTCGCATATCCCAGAATGGTCATGCAATCGTCACATTTCGTGGCCTAGTAGCAACACCATGGACTACTCGCAATGAAAACCAGGAAAAAGTTTCTACCCATACTTCCCTGCGAAAGAAAAATGGAAGACAGACGTACATGAAACAAATTAAAGATACTCCTTCCATTGCATGTGCAATTTGTTAGCAACTTAATTTCTCAAAAAAAAACAAGTCTTTCATGGCTACTTTGCAAGCAGAATACCTCCAATTGACATTGCACGATAAAGCATTTTCCAGTGGAAAAATTTGTCTTCCATGCAAACGGTCGCTTGAAAATGGAAAATTGCCACGGTTTGCAACCCCTGACCAAATAATATGTAATGTACCACTACCAGATGTAAGTGCACTTACAGAACTTGAGGAGAGACTTGTCTCTCTCCGAATTGCATTTTCTCAAATCGGGCCTTGGGGCTATAAACGACCCCAGATGGGCTTAACAGGATCAATTATTAATGTGCATGTTCAACTAGATGTTGTGCAAAGAGCCTTACCACAATTCATTAACAATACAATGACAATTGTTGTGGCTCTGAAAAGAAGCCCGTGATACAAAATGCCTATAAGACAGGCAAAGTGCGTGTGCATGTTGTTATGAAAGCATTAAAGGAATTATGTTCGAGGGCCCTGTACAAAGCACATAACATTTGTATAAATGACAACTGAAATAGTGTTCTTGCAAAAGAGGATGGAAACTCTGCAGACAGTTTCGAAAATCCCAGTGAATTTGATACAAGTGATGAATCAGATAATGAAACGCATGTTTGACATTGGTGCATGGATTCACTGATTCAAAGTGCATTCGTGATTTGCAAGACAAGATTGTTGAAATTGCACCTGTTGAGGGGCATCGTCCACTTGGAATATTCAAGGACAAATTCGCTGAGGAAATGAACTTTCCAACACTCTTCTATGGAGATTCACGTGGCACTGATATCACAGAACGATTCAGTTATCATAAAATAGTCCGATGGGAGTTGTTGCATTCAAGCGGTTGCTTCTCATGTCACATAACAAATTTGTTTTTCAAAAAAATGCGCATAGTAATAGAGAAAGTTCTCTCCTGCATGTGGGTCCGAATAAGAAAAGGTCAGTTACAAGGAAGAATTTTTTTGGCCAAGGACGTGAAGTACAAAGTAAACCTGGAAAAAATTCTAAAATCTGATATTTGGTACATAGATTTCAAAAACATTCGCACCTCCCCTAACTATTTGCAACAAAACAAAAAAAATATTTTTGCAATGATCCAGCAATTGGTCCTGCCAACATTCGTCACATTTACAAGTGAAGAGAATTGTTGGGATATGTTGGTAGCTATCGTACATGACCTGCATAGGAAGAGGAAATGTGAAAAAGAAACCGGTGCCCTGGAAAATAATGACATTGACTGCCTCATAAGAAAAGACCCAGTAACATGTACTCGCTACTATAGACATAGAATAAATGCTTTGAGACAATTGATATGCCATGATGAAACATTTTTCGGAAAAATATCGGACTACTTTTTTGTAATTGAGTTTCGTAATAGGGGAAATGAGCATGACCACGCATTTTTATGGATAGACGGTGCACCAGTTTATGGAGCTGATAGCAATTAAAAAATTGAACAATTTGTGGATAAATACATAACATGCAACACATATCATTTGGATCCAAAACTCTCCAAAGTCCATAGATATTACCATACAAGAAGTTGTAGAAAATGAAAAAAACTCGCATTGCAGATACAAGTTTCCTGTGCCGCTAATGAGAGCTACAAGAATCATAGAGCCACTTAGTTTAGAGGACAATGTTGTTGTTGAGAAATCTAAATCGTTGTTCGCATTTCTAGAATAAGGACAATTTGACGAGATGATGAGCTTCAATGCCTTCTTGATAGAGGTAAATATATCAGAAGATAAGTACATCCAAGCCATACAATGTATTCTTAGGCAACCAACATTTTTCCTCAAACGAAAGCTTTCCCATATTTGGAACAACAGTTTTTCCAAGGACATGCCAGTTATGTGGAAAGCAAATACAGATGTGCAGTACATGCTCAATGCATATGCTGCAACATCTTACTGTACTTCGTATATGACAAAGGTTGACAAATCTATGACAAGTGCATTCATAAGAATACAAAAAGAACATGAAAGAAGTCATATTGATGCCAAACAAATGATACGTGCACTTGGCAATACATTTCTTAATCTTCAACAAATGTCTGCTCAGGAAACAATTCACATTTCACTTTCCCTTCCCCTCACTTGTAGTTTAAGAAAATGTGTCTTCATAAACACATCTCCACTTGAAAAACACACATTTCTCGTTAAACCACCGGTTTTGCTACAACAAGAGCCTGACAATTTGGAAGACATGTTATGTCGCTCTATTGTTGATTATTACCTCCAGCGTCCATCTCCTATTAGGCATATATGCTTATAAGAATTCGTATCACATTACAAAAAAAATGGTGCACCCATATCAAAAAGAAAAAAACCCTCTGTCATACGGTTTGTCAAATACAATAAACATTGTGACTATGAAAACTATTGTAGAGAAAAATTGTTGCTGTACGTTCTGTTCCATGAAAACGAAGAGACATTAAAACATAATTTCCCTACATGGGAGGTTGCGTATGTTGCGTATGAGACTATAGTGCACATCAATGAAGCTAGATTTACCTACAATGTTAATCCAACATGGGGCGATCTAGAAGTTGCAGTTAATGACCTAGAAAACCCTGACGACCATGATCAAACATTCACAAACCGAAAAACAACCAGAACTCCTTCTGAGTCCTATAACTTGCAAGCGGATTTGCCTCGTCCTCCAGCAGGTGGAAGTGAAAAACGTATCAATCTTGGTTTTCAAGTCACAAAACATCCTTTCCTAATTGAAAATAATGAATACCACATAATAAGATGTCTGTTGAATCGCGAACAACAAACAATTCTAAAGGACATTGCTCTTAAAAAACGCTTGAACATGGACAATCCTGTGCACTTGTTCCTTACAGGCGGAGCATGAACAGGGAAGACATTCACAACAAAAGAACTATTCCAAATTCTTATACGAATCTATTATTCAAACAATTCGTCTGATCCCATGAAACCAAAGGGCCTAATAGTTGCATACACGTGAAAAGATGCATATAATGCAGGTGGAACAACGGTCCACTCTGCATTTGTGATTCCTTTTAACAAGTCACAGTTTCTTCCACTTAGCAAGGAAATGTTGGATACATTGTCTAAGCTTTATGAGGAACTCCAAATTGTCTTTATAGAAGAAGCATCTTTGATTGGCAGTCATTTCTTGTATTCCATTGAAAACTGACTAAGAAGCATAAAAAATGTGCACACGAAATACTTTGGAAACATTGACATGATTTTCTGTGGGGATCTTTACCGGGCACAACCCATCCAAGATTCTTTGATATTTGAACAACCTGTCGTTAACATGGAAACAGTCACCCATGAATTCTGGAGAGACAATATTAAATGCTTTGAGTTACATACTACAATGCGACAGACAGATGAAACACTCATTGCCATTCTGAATAGAATGCGCACAAACAACCAAACATATGATGACTTAACATATATCAATTCCAGGTGCTTGCGGCCTGCACCAATAGACCCTAGATTCCCTTACCTATTTTACATAAATAAGGATGTTGCAATGCATAAAAACCTCATGCTATCGGTCATGCCTGGTGATTATATCATCATCAACTCAATTAACCTGGAAGAAGACAACCATGGAAATGTGCCACATCATGAACATACAGTCACTTTACCTTCTCAGCTTGTCCTCAAATTAGAAATGTTGGTTGAAATATATGCTTGTAACTATGATTCACAGGATGTCTTGGTCAATGGTGCAGATGGAATACTCAAAGGCTATACGAAAACAGAAAAACTTGATGTCCTTTGGATTAAGTTCCATGAACCGCATATAGGCAAGCGACAAGCAAACAAGTTGTCTTTTCTATATACTTCAAACACTGGAAGCGATTGGACCCCTGTTTTGCGAATATCAAAGCCAGTATCGACATCAGCAAAGATAGGTCGACTGAATATTTGAAAATAGTTTCCTATTAAACTTGCATGTGCACGTACAATCCACAGATCACAAGGAATAACACTCGATCATGTTGCATTCCAGCCTGTTGGAATTCGGATACATGGACTTGCATACACAACACTGTCCAGTGTCAGAAGCATAGACTCCTTGTATTTACTAAGTCCTCTCACAAAAGATAACTTCAAAGTGAAACATAAAGTTGATATTGAAATGGAATGACTGAGGACCATCGAAAAATGGCAACTGCACTATGATTACCAATTCATACAAACAAATTCATCTGTATCGATTCTGTCACTTAACACACGCAGCTTAAATGCACACATGGATGATATACTTAATGACTATGATACAATGCAATCCGATATTTTTTGCTTGCAGGAAACACACATGGAATTATGCATGCAGAACAAACAATTCCCAAATCACAATTGCATATCAAGTTACATTAGACATGGGGTGATGATACTAGTGAAAAAACATGTACCAATTTTGGACCATATACATATCGAAGAAAATAATGTTAAAGTTGTGCTTGCAAAAGTTTTCTTCCATGGAACAGAAGTTACAATTTTGAATCTGTATGTTGCTTCCCATGAAGCATTCTCCAACATAGTAGATGTTATTTCTAATGCATTGGCCCATTTCCATCTGAACGCGCCCATTGTACTTGTAGGAGACTTCAATATTGACATGCTACAAAATAATGACAGAACAAAAGAATTGGAAAACTACATGTGCAAATACAGTCTTCGCTTTCTTTTGAACAACACAAGCCATGTGCAGAATACACTTATTGACCATGTCTGGTCGAATGTGCCCATTCCTCAATACAATATATTTATCTTGGACACATATTGGTCTAATCACGATACAATTGGTATTGCACTTGAATTATGAGATATAAATCAAACATATTGCAAAGTGATATTTCTATGTTTCAAAGCATATTTGTATAGTTTGTTGCAAAAAAAAACATAAAAGAAAAAAAAAGAAAAAAAACAAAACCATTATCCAGCTTCTTGGTTTTCCGTGAAATCTACACATACTGTTCAATATACATTATGCAAAAAAGAAAAAGAAAAAAGGTACATCTTTCTAAAAACTGTTTGTTTCTCTATTCAGCTTATTCTACTTTTTTTAGTATTTGTACATAGTACTTTCCTTTTTCCTTTACATGTTAAGTTATGTTCATATTCCTTTTGATTTGTGCTTTTGTTCATAGAAACAAACAGGATAACTGCACGCTGCAAAGAACTCCTAACTAGATATGTAGAGGAATCCATACAAAGGTGCACTTTTTTCCTATCCATGTTCCATACTAAACAATTTTTTGTTTACTCTGTTTGTATTTGTCGAACTTGTTTTCAGCTGTGTTTTTTTATTTTCTCGTTTTGCGCCTAGAGCCCGCCAACCCGCAGGTCTGCCATCCAACATAAATACTATTCCGAGCCATCGAGCTTGCAAGTCCGGTTGTGAGTTTCTATATCGCCCAACTATGGATGTTATTTGCAGGACACAGAACATTAGAGGCCCAATTTACAGCCCGCAAGTGTGCATTCCAACTAACTGGCTAAGTATGGAATGAGGTATCTATGCATATTTTGTATGTATTGGTCTGCAAATCCGCTTGTCAATTTGTATATCGCCGAGTTATGGAGCTATTCTTAGGGCATGGAAAAATAGAGGCCCATTTTTTACCCCGGCAGACGAAGAACCCGCGATCCAAAAAAGTGTACATACTCTATAAAATCTCAGCCACCCCACAAGTCTGTTTGTCAAATTGTATTTCACTAAAGTCTGTGTGCTATTTGTAGGACACAGAACAATAGAGAACTACATTTTGATCTCGCCAGCCTGAGAACCCGCGATCCAGAAAGTGGCCAAGTATGGAATGCGATATCCGTACATGCTCTGTAAAATCTCATGTCCATACTTTATAAAGGTACATATTTAGTTTTTCCTGGTTTCTAGACATACTGATCTAGTCACCACACAGTTCATGTTCCACATGAATTATGAAATATGCACTCTGAGTCGCACCGAGCCCTTTGGTTTCCTTATCCAATTTTATGGCTGCGGGTTCCCCTCTACACAATATCAAACTCTGCCCATGTTCCATACTAAACAGTTTTCCGTTTACTCTATCTGTATTTGTCGAACTTGTTTTCAATTGTGTTTTTTTATTTTCTCATTTTGCACTTAGAGCGCGCCAACCTGCAGGTCTTCCATCCAACATAAATACTCTGCTAAGCCAGCGAGCCCACAAGTCCGCTTGTCAATTTCTATATCGCCCAACTATGGATGTTGTTTGCAGCACACGAAACATTAGAGGCCCAATTTACAGCCCGCAAGTCCGCGATCGAACTAACTGACTAAGTATGGAATAAGGCATCTATGCATATTTTGTATGTATTGGTCCACAAACCCGCTTGTCAATTTGTATATCGCCGAGTTGTGGATGTTATTTTTAGGGCATGGAACAATAGAGGCCCGTTTTTTACCCCGACAGACCGAGAACCCGCGATCCAAAAAAGTGTACATACTCTATAAAATCTCAGCCACCCCACAAAGCCGCTTGTCAATTTGTATTTTGCAAAAGTTTGTGTGTTATTTGTAGGATACAGAACAATAGAGACATATTTTTTGAGGCCGCCAGCCTGAGAACCCACGATCCAGAAAGTGGGCAAGTATGGAATGTGATATTGTACATACTCTGTAAAGTCTCATGTCCATACTTTATAAAGGTACATATTTAGTTTTCCCTGGTTTCTACACATACTAATCTGGTCACCACACAATTTGTGTTCCACGTGAATTATGAAATATGCACTGCGAGTCCGACCGATCCCTTTGGTTTCCTTATCCAATTTTATGGCCGCAGTCTCCCCTCTATGCGTGATCAAACTCTCATTCCCCGTGTTCCGATTGTACATATTGCATCCAAAACTTGGTAATCCATGTCTATGCTCACGGGTTCCTAGACATCAGAGTGGAACATTGCATGTCCAACTAATCTTGTGCCCGAGACTTCGGTGATCTGCAATTGGACCCGGGTTGGAAGCTTGCAACTCCTTTGCTAATTTTCTTTAATTAAATTGTACACTTCAATATTCATTATTAATAATTTAGTACTTGAAACTAATGTTAGCTATTATATGAGCCAATCATCCCGCAATTCCGCTTGTCAATTTCTATATCGCCCAACTATGGGTGCTATTTGCAGGACACAGAACATTAAAGGCCCAACTTACAGCCCACAAGTCCGCGATCCAACTAACTAGCTAAGTATGGAATAAGGGATCTCTGCATATTTGGTATGTATTGCTCGTTTCTGGGAACCCTCCAAACCTGGAGTCTGTGTGTCAATTTGTATATCACTGAAATCACTAAAAGTATAATGTTGAGTCGGTTAGCGCGCAAATCCGCTTGTCATTTTGTATATTGCAGACGCCCGAAACTTTGGTGATCTACAATTGCAGCCGGAATTGAACCTTGCGACTCATTTCATAATTTTGTTTAATTAAATTGTACAGTATCACTATTTAATATTCATATTTTAGTACTTGAAAATTGCCATGTTGGGCCCCACAGCCCTGCAGTTTGTCTGCCAATTTGTATATCGCAAAACTGTAATCGGGCAACTCTGGGTACTATTTACAAGACACAGAACAATAGAGGCCCACTTTTTCGCCCGCCAGCCCAAGAACCCACGATCCAAAGACTATACATGCTTCCCTTCGCTATGCTCCCTGGAAGCATGCAAAAAATCACAGTTTCCATACTTACCCAGTTTCCCACAATTCCTCAAATATACAAACCCTCCTCTGAACTGCAACATCATGCCCTCTTATGTTTTACGCGTTCTGCAACTCGCCTGTCCTCGCTATCACCTATAAACTTATTTTGAAGCCTGTCCGACCGCTTTTCAGACTTTCCCATTGCTTCCTTGCTTGCTCTTCCCCATCTTCGTCGCCTTCACATGTGTCCATATTAAGAAGTAATTTATATGTGTGTGTGTGTATGTGTGTGTGTGTGTCTTGTTTCTAAATATTTAATGCTAACTAGTCATCGTGTAAGCACCGTCTAAATTGTCATTGATGGGCACAAGGCTCGAGAAGTTCTTCCATTAATGCAATATTTGTGGACGCTTTTGCTATCGCTTCCCACTGTTAATTTCAAATACCATGGAATGTCATTCGCACACCGTCAGCTTCGTTCCTTCACGAAACCTCCAATCCTTAAATGTTCTTTGTCATAACCTCCACCTTCGCACTTCTAAGTATGCAATAATTAAGCTTTACTTCTACCATCACACCATACAACACGCATAGGCATTGTCATTAATGAAGGAAGACCTCAGGGAGATTTTCCATTCGCACGCATTGAACCAATGTTTTCGGCAGGTTATAGTGCACCCTCCATTTCTTCATTTCAGGCAGCCTCTGGAGAAAACCGACATTTTCATAAACTACTAGCGACAGTTTCACAACAGTTCTGTACAAATACACTGAACATCTTCGTGCCTGAGGTCCAGAAATTAATATTCCATCATAAATTTGATAGTTTTGGCAAGCTTCTGGTGCAAGAAAAGGGAAAAATAATTGCAGAGGAGGCAGACCAGCCCGAAATTTAGGGTGAAAACATGGATCTTGATGCTGATCTGGATAGCATATTCTGCAACCTTGATCAGCTCGGAGACCCAATTCAACATGGCTACCCAATGGACATAGTTGATACCGAAATTGTTTACGAAGATGAATCCTTTGTATTCCAGAGTGTTTTTATTTAAAGCGAATCAAAAAAATAAATTATTGAAAAAAAAGATGTCAAAAATAAGAAAAGAAAACATCGTTCAAAACTTGACCTTGCCAATATGCAGGCGTCGAAAATATCTCAAATTCACATGGAAACCAAAGATGCTCTTCATGACTCTTTTCGATTCATTGAGGCCAAGAATGCCAAACTAAAGGACCAGATTAAGGAATTAGAGGAAGCTTTGTTTCCTATGCCATTGCTTGGCAGTCCTTTGGCAATAGCCATACCTTCGACTCCCTGCACCCCTACAGCAAATCTAAAAGGCTCCTCCAACTTCCTCGCATCCTGTAGAGGATATAAGGAGAAAAATATCAACAGAAGAATGGAACTAATTACTAAGGCCTGGGAAACATCACAAAATATGGATTTGGTGGGAAGCAGGGCACATAACTTGCTCCAACTTCTGCAGACGGATTTAAAAAATGAACAAACTTTCTATTTTCACACGGTCATCTATTTTTCCTTTCATGTCAACAACATGCCAAAAACGACAAGAAGACAACATGGTGGAACCTGTATCACATCGTCCAATCATGTGAGCAAACAATATCAAAGAAAGAAACATTAGTCACAAAAATAGCCAACATAGACTTAATCAGAAGGAAAAACGACTTCTAGGACCCCATCTTAATCATCAACTCATTGGCATTAACCAAGCAAGATTTCGATAAACAGCTTGATAATTTTAAGGCCTTGTCTCTAGAAAAAATTTACAGGATTCTTGAATATCATGAGGAAGACGTGGACAACTAGCTAGTCTGCTATTCAGTGCATAATGGAGACATTCATCAGTTTCTATGTAATTTTTCTATTGATCTAACTGAATTAGAAAATGAACTTTTCAGCATTAAAATCTGGAATGACATCAACGTCGGCCCCTTAAGAAGCTATATTAAAGAGAACTTGAAGTGGGTCCCTGACGAAATCCAACAGGAAAATGCATCAGCAAGCAAATAGCAAAATTCCTTCTTGGAACATTCATATACATCCTTTGTTTATCAGTCCAGTTATTCAAGCGGGTTGGCCACAAAAATCAACAGGAATACGCATCAGCAAGCAAATACCAAAATTACTTATATGTACCATGCCTGTAAGTGTATAGTCATAGTCCTTTCTTTATCAATCCAGTTATTTTACCTTTTCTGAATATAAATCTATAACCAATGTCTAATATCTTACCATTTCTACTTTTCAGGTATTACACTCTATCGTGTCCCACTTCTTCTTTCCAATCCTATTTCTTGTACATGTTTCTCTTATGGTCGGTGGGAACCCAATCCCAGTCTATATGACAAACACATTTAAATTTCCAGGAATATGTAACAAAGTATTCTTTTTTTCATATATTCGAAATAAAATTATTCTTTTGTCTCCTCATATATTTATGTGTTCCTACATTTTTATCTTCATCTATGTTGAATGTGAAGACATTCTGTTTATTTTATTTCAATTCTCTTCCTTTCTGATGCATATTTTTCCCTGTTTGGTCATTTTCAAAATTACATATGCAGTAAATCACACTCAAATTTCACATATCATATTTCACACACACACACACACACACACACATATATATATATAGATATGTCATAAATTTGTGTTCACAACTTTATCTTTGCCCCCTGTCCTTCATAATGTTTGCCACAGAGGTCATTACAATTCAAATAGTCCGAAGTCTGCTTGTCAATTTGTATATCACGGAACTCTAGGTGTTCTCTGTAGGCCACAGAACAACAGAGGCCCATTTTTTAGCCCTCCAGCCCCAAAACCCGCGATGCAACAACTGACTAACTATGGATTCATGGCTCTGTCCATGCTCTATCAAATCTCATCCCCACATCCCGAGAACCCGCCATCCAAAAATTGGCAAAGTATAATATGAGGACTCTGTGCATGCTCTTTAAAATCTCATCCCCATACTATATAAAAGTACATATTTTGTATGTATAAAAATAAATATCTACTTTGTAAAATTACATATTCAAAATTACATATGTGGTAAATCACTCACTCAAATTTCACATATCATATTTCACACACACACAGACACACACACACACATATATATGTTTCTTTAAATTTACAGGAATATATAAGATGCTTTATTATTTTTTCTATATAAATGTCATAAAATTGTGTTCACTACTTTATCTTTACCACCCGTCCTTCTTACGGCTTGCCACATAGGCCCTTACAATTCAAATAGTCCGAACTCTGCTTGTCAATTTGCATATCGCGAAACTCTGAGTATTCTTTGTAGGCCACAGAACAGTAGAGGCCCATTTTTCAGCCCGCCAGCCCGAGAACCCACGATGCAAAAACTGGCTAAGTATGGATTCAGGGCTTCATGCATGCTCTATAAAATGTCATCCCCATACTCTGTAAAAGTACATATTTCGTATGTATAAAAGTAAATATCTGCTTTATAAAATTGCATCTTTGGTATGTATAATTTATGTTGTCCAGGAACCTTTAATTTCATAAATTTCAATTTCTTGTGTCTAGGAACCCTTGTTTTAAGAAAAGCTATTTCGAGAATGCTAGTTTTTTTTGTGCTCTTCTCCACGAACCTATGTAACAGACGTTACTACTATTTTTTTGTGTTTTTTTTCAACGAGCGTATGTAAAACATATGTAAAGAATACTATTTCGGGAATGCTAAATTTTTTGGACATGATGCCCTTAAAATTATAATAGTGCGCAAGTTTGATTGTCAGTTTGTATATCGCAGAACTATCAGTGCTTTTTGTAGGGAACGGAAGAACAGAAGCCCAATTTTCATCCTGACATCCCAAGAACCCACCATCCAAAAACTGGCTAAGTACGAAATGAGGGCTCCTCTTTGTAAAATTACATATTTTGTATGTATAAATTATGCTATCCATGAACCTTCATTTCATAAATTTCAATTTCTATTGTGTCCAGGATCCCTTCTTTTAAAGAAAACTAAGTCAGGAATGCTAATTTTTTTTGTGTTTTTTGTCAACAAACCTATGTAATAGACATTACCACTATTTTTTCTGGATTTTTCCGACGAACCCATGTACTTCAACTTCCTTCCCACGTGTCTGTACTCCATCGCATTTATTCCCTTTCCCGCGAATGGGATGCTAGTAGAGCACACGTGTCGAGCGAAGCAGCCAGGAGCGATCCTCCATGGCGTCGGCCACGTGACGACCGTATGCCACTCCCTCCCACCTACCTCGTGACTTTAAGTTTATGGCGCCATTACTCTCAGTGCACCCTGCTCTACCTTCGCATCCTTTCGACGGACCGACACCCTCACTCGGCCTTTACTCTGCATGTGCGGCCATTTATGGAACCTCACCATCTCTCGGGCCTATTTCAATTGCTCCAGCGGCTCTAGATGGATCATTATTTCCTGTTTTTTCTTCTCAGAGCTCAGCCTCCTGTCTAGCCTTTCCCCGCTCTTCTTTTCTCCTCTCTTTCTCTGTTCCTAGCGCATTTTCACTCTCCCACTATCCCGGAGATGCCCCGACTCCGAGGGAAGTCGAAACACGGGTCATCCTGGCAGCCAAATCGATCTCGCCTGGTCCTCCAACCCCCGCCTGATCCCTACCTGTTATCCTCCTCCTCTTCGGACACCTCATCCTCCTCCATGGCGCAGTCGACTCAAATTCCCACTTCTCTCCCACCCCTTGTTGCATCTCTTGCCAATAGAATGGATGGGTTGGACTGCTCAGGGGCCTCACTGGACTACAACCTAGGACCTTTAGGTAATTCGGCCTATGTTTCACACCCAAGCCCTTTGGCTCCTCCCAACTCTCCAGCCACCCAGTCGCTTTAGGACTAGCCTCACGACGCCCAATTTCAGATGGATATTCTGTAAGCCAGTCAAAATTCATGACGGCATCCCCAATCTCGAGCCGATTCCAGCGCTGACCTAGAATGTGAGTGGCAAACAGGCCTTGCACTGGTGCAGAGCCTGGTATTCGACCTGCGTCGGGACATGGACGACCTCCAGTTTCACCTAGAGACCCTGGACGGCAAAGCCTTTCAACTCCTACAGTTTCTCTCCATGTTACACGGTGCTCATCACCTCCCAACAGAGGCAGCCCAAGCAGCAACAACCTTGGCACCAGTGTTGGCACTGGAAACTTTGGTCCACGCAGAGGCAAAGCGTGAGGAGAAGAGGCTCCCATCACGGACGGAGGATGTCCAGAAGGAATATCACGTGCCATCACAGACGGAGGACGCCATGCAACTGGACTGGACACCAGTCGAGGAGGAGCCACCTCCTCCCAGGGACACAACATTTGGCGCCTTCTGCATGGCCACGTCGCCGCACTACAACCCATATCGGTGATCTATCTATTGTTTTTGTCTGTTGTTTTGTCATGTGCATGGCGACCTTTCATGCATTTTTCCATGGTTATTATAGTTATTTTGTCTACACTTTCCACAGTTGTAACGACCACCCTTAGGGGCCAAAATTTTGAACTCTTTTGCGTCAGTAACAGTCTAGAATTCAGTTATGAAGTGGTTCGGTTGGCTGAGCTAGTTTCCCCTCAGGGAAGCTCAGTATTTACAGCTTGAAACCACGGAAATTCTCTATAGTCTTTCATTTTGACAGACTTTTATACAATCTTACTTATAAAAAAATAATATTGAATAAAATTTAAATAATTATTTATACTATTCATTAAGTAAAACATGTTATAGCATTATATAGATTACTATAAATCTTCATACAATGTTATAATATTCTATAAATTACTCAGTCTCATGTATATGATGGAATTGTTGGGTGCAAAATGTATATGACGGAAGTGTTTGGTGCAAAATGTATATCACAGAACACGCTGGACATGAAAAGTGTGAACCTATGACTGCGCCAACTCGGGACTCCGTAATTGTTTGGTGCAAAATGTATCAAGTGTTATAACATTATAAAAATTACTATAAATCTTGTTACAGTGTTATAATATTCTATAAATTACTTGGTCTCATGTATATGACGGAATTGTTGGGTGCAAAATGTATATGACGGAAGTGTTGGGTGAAAAATGTATTTCACGGGACAGGTTGGCCATAAAAAATGAAAAATGTGAACCCGCGACTCCATAATTGTTGGGTTACATTGGTTATGTATTAAATATTTCATGTACTATCAAACTTAGATCCTAGGAACCTTCGTTCATGTACCAGACATTAATAATTTTTGATAAATTTAAAATAAAACTAATTCGGGAATATTAAATTCTGCATGAATACCACATGTACTGCAACTTGCAACCCACGCATTTACTCCCCTTCCAGCATGGCAGGGACTACGCTGCCATGCAACACTTGTTAATG
>SNQJ01S0178075.1:2426-19725 GCA_010110895.2 Picea sitchensis | reverse complement strand
GGTTCATTAAGCTATTATGATAAGTAATCTCTCCATTGTGCTATCTTAGTATCCCATTGATCCACCTACTGAAAAGTATTCAATTCTTAAGTTACCAGGCATACTTAGCTTACAACCCTAAGTAGTTTCCTGGAGTGATAACAGAAGGGAATTATCATTGTGTCCTGTTAATCACATTTGCATCTCTGTGTCTTGTTCTAATTCCATCTCCATGTTTCTCTCAACTGAACCTTTGAAGCATTCCTTATACGCAAGCCTTGTAGCATTTTTCCTTTGGGTCTTGACACCTTGACCCAGGGAGGAATTTTCCCGAGTGTACTTTCCATGCACATATCTCCTTGCTCTGAGCATTAGTGTGTTCCTTGCACTTGGAAATAGTATTCTTGCAACACTCGTTCCTCCTTTGTAATGTAGCATTATTTTATTCTTTTTCAAGCTTTCCAAAATTATTGAAAAAGACAAAAAAATCAACTATACCCCCAAAAGAGGATGAAATTGTATTTTCCTTTTATGGCAGCACAATGAGTGGTCCTTAGACAAAGAACATCCTTTTGTTTGTTCGTCAAGCATTGGGATTTAATATGACCTTAGGAAGTTGTTCTCGCTACATAGAGCTATTTCCTCCTCCGTTTGGTTATTCTTCCAAACATATGGAGAGTTTGCATTACCTCCTGCATCATAGACTTATGTCAATGTCATGCTACCTGAGTCTAATCATCTGTCGTTCTATTGTCCAAGGGAATTTTTACCCAACTTGATTCAACCTCTCTGTAGTTTATCTCTTTCCCTCATGCCCGACCATCCCTAAAAGTCCAATCAAGTCCTTATTCAAAATCACTAAAGTTCTCTGCCTAATCACTAAGATACTCTTGTCTGTTGCCACTGATTTGTTGAATACCTATGGGTAGTGAATTTGTATGCTCACATAACACTCCTACCTGAGTTTTGAATATCTTGAAGTCGTTTCTCAAGCTCTGAAGGCCTCATCTCCATCCATTAGGCATCATTGGCTTCTTGAAGATGGATACTATACATGTATATCTTTGATTTTGAGATGTAGATTCATGGTGTATTTCTCGTGGATACACTTTATATAGTTATATGACATGGATATTGAGTGTATTTGATTGGAATCCATGATTTATTTCATCCCAAGCATGGGTATGCTTGCCTCGGTGAGACAATTATTATTTTTGCAGATGGCACCTCCCGAACTTTGGTCCCCAACTCACTTGCTTCGTACGTTGGTGAAGATTTGTAATGTATTTCGGCCATCATATGCTCTTCTAAAATCACACATTAGGGGGCATCTGTTATAACCATAAATTGCACCATACATGCATAAATGGCATTAGGCCCTCTTACTTACCATTTTTGCCAAGCCATCACTAAGCAACTCTTCTTAAAAACCATATTTTTGAAGATGTATGCGCCCTGCACCATTAGTTCCCACTTACACATGCTTGTTGCACCATTGCATCTCATGTACATACACTAGCTGGATGACTAAAACCCACGCATACTCACAAAAGTTGTAAAAATAAAATAAAATTGCAAGGAATTCGTTGAGATTACGAGCTATAGGGTAGTTTCCCAATTGTCCCACCACATATAGCTTGTCACCGAAACGAATAACCCTCTTTTTTTCATATAAAAGGAGGTGTTGGGGTATCATTCAAAATATAAGCATAAGAAAAGTGAAACTCTTCCCATTTCACTTTACCCCCATGCCCAAAGAATTTGCAACCACATTGTGATTTTTGAGCTAGAATTCCCTATTCTTGCCTTTTTCCTCAATTGCAAGCCTAATTCATTCCCTAGAGAGAGATGAAGAGGATAAAGATATGTGGAAGCACATTTGGAGCTTGGTGAAGAGGAGCTTGGACCAGGTTCGAGGATCATTCATCGATCTCATTGTAAGTAACTTTGTGAGATTAATAAAAAGGAATATTTTTTCTGTCCCGAATATGATGTGTTCAATCTTTATGTTTGATTTATGTTTGATTATGACATATAACCCACTAATTCATATATAAGATTTATTTTTTTAGTTATTTGTTTGTCTATTTATGAATGTAGGCTAGCCTTGGGAGGATACTTGTAGTTGAGGAACAACCGAACACAAAAGGATCGACACTAGACGTGAAGTTTAAGGTAGAGTTACAGGATCTTTTTATCTTGTGTTTTATGCATGAATGTGGGGTGTATTTGGGGTATTTGTTAAAAATTAGGAGACTTTAGATAGTTATCTCGGCCTACATGTTGAACCCTAGTGTAGTCCATAGGGGGGTTTTCCCACTATAGCAGTTACTCAAGAAAAATAAAGGAATACAAATGTTATAATATCAAACTCAACAAGATAGTGGAAAGTATAAACGTAAAAATTGATGAAGCAAAGTGTTGGGTCCTTCATTTTGTTGATTTGAAGTTGTGCACATCACATTGCAGCTTCATTTTGTAAAATGGAAGTTGTGCAAGTTTTTGAGAATATGGAAAATGCAAGAAAGGAAGAAACATAAAAAATCAAAGGGATAGTGCCACATCAACAACAAGATCAAGAAAATAAAGAAATCTCAAGTTCTTAACTAGCTAAATCAGATTATATATAGAATACCAATGCGATTTTAATAGGTTAATGAGCTAATGATACCGAGAATGATAGGCTAATAGTGAAATGTTAAGAAAAGGGTTGTAATGTCACTATTTAATAGCATGTTAGTTCCAAGTTATTACTATTCCTGTTGTAAATATTGATAGTGTGATGAGAGTCACTGATGTAATGGGTCGGTACTATAGTATTATTGAATGTGGAGATCAAGTGAGAACCAGACAAACAATGTATCATATTTTGGTATTATCAATATAAACAAAGGCCTGAATTTAAAATCTAACTCTTGAGTATTCAGTCTTACTGCATGAACGAGTTGTTTTTATTTATTATATTTATGTCTAATGTACTTAAATGTGTATTTATGAATGAAAACACAACACTATTGCTTTATTTCCCAGTTAGGAATTCCTCAGGATTGTTCCAAGTTTAGTCTATTATGTGCAAGATTACAGTGAGCCTCAATACCTCAGAGGTCTGTCTAAGTATTCTCCTTACCCTTCCCTATCCTTCTTGTATTGGTTGCACTTTGGGTGAGATATCTTCCCTCCCAAGAAGATGACAATGCCAGTGCTCTAGACTACTTCTGTACCTTTTGTTGGTAACCTAAGAAGGACCCTAGATGAACAATTTTACGCCAACAAAATGGTTTTGTTGCCGTGACCTATGATGTAAAAGGGAACATGTGAGGAGAATTCTTCCACGTATATATAGATCTGAGATTTGAGAATGGTGGGAAAGAAATTGTGACACCTTTATATGGAAGGAAGCAGAGTTGCGAGGAAACAACGAGAAGATAATGAGAGATTTTGTCTTTTATGCAGAAATATCTAGGGACCAGTATGAGATATTATGGGTTAAATTTATTGAAGAACTATTCCATTGGATAGATAGGATTCAAGAAGCTACGGAATTCCAAGAACATGTCAAGAAGACCTATAATTGGGATATAGAGAATATTGCAACACTTCATCAGCTGGATCACCAGATCACATGAGCAGTCAATTTCTAGTTTCGCCTGACTCTGGAGGGATACATCGTTGAATTTGCAGCTGAGAATCACCAATCATTTTCACGCGTAGAAGAAATTTTCAAGAAAGGTGCATGCAACATATTGTTGAGGGAAATTCCCCTATGGATCAAAGTATTCTTGATGGAGGAGGGGATGATAAATATTCCCTCAAATGAGATGGCAGCCTAAACAACAACTCTTGGGGTAGGGTGATTTTCAGGTAGGATCGTGACCTGAGAAGGGGAAAGGGTTCTTTGAAATATGGGGGAATATCAAGAAAAAAACACAAGAAATGTGTGATACTTAAGGAGAGTTTCCATTGTTGAGAAGTGGCAGCGTATAAAAGTAAAGAAAGTAGTGAAGCAGTCCGAGGTGTTGTGGAAAGAACTTAGATCAAGAGGAACACACGAAGGAAGGAAAGAAAAGTTGAGGAAGGTGAGAAGACAAGAAATACTGGCCATTCTAATATTTCAACAGAGGGAAGTGCAGAGAGAAAGGAGTCCCTGGATGGGTGTATTAGAAGAAGAACATGGAGAATCAAGGGAGGACGAAAAAGGTCTGGACCTTGCGGGAGATCAAGAAGAATTATCCCCGGTAGCAGGAGACATCAAGAATCACGCAGAGAAGGATTCTCCAGAGGAAGATAATTAGAGCCCCTAGATCAAAGTAACCCACCTAGAATTCAGGGGAACTAGCCATGAATCACCCATCCCCTAGGTGTCCTCTATACCCGTGGTAAATTCTACACCTCCTACTTATGCTATTTCTATTCCTTCACAACCAGTTATCCATAATCAACTTGTAAGTGTAAACGCTAGGAGGATATTAGGATCCCCAGTCATATTGCAACCAATACCATTGGGTTTTATTATATTAGGAATAGTGAGATGCATAATGGTTGGACATGTGGGAGGATTGATAGCCCGATACCCAGAATTCTGGGGTAAAGGAGACGAAGATGTAGAGAAACATTGGTTCTTGTGTGAATCCATTTGGAGGTCCAAAGGGACTCTCGATGAAAATAAGTTAGTGTAGTTTTAGAATACCTTGAGGGGTCATTCTCTCAAATGGTATATGAAGGATATTGAACCTGGGCTGGAAGGACAAGCATTCACCCTTGGCCAATTTTGGCTGAAATTCATCGCCAAATTCAAACTACCTTAGTCAGAGAAACAATCTCTCTCTGAATTGCGAGAGATTCAACAAAGGGAAGGACAATATGGATGGGAGTAAAGCCAAAAGTTCAAGCATGCTATTAGGAGTCTAGCACATCCAATTCATGAAGATCACCAGAGGGAATGGCATATTCAAGAATTACTACCTCTGACAAGAATTCCTTTAATGCAACAACGGATAGCCATGTTAACAGAAGCCTTGGAGAAGTCGATGAATATAGAATCCATGGAAGGTTATCCATGCAATCTGAGAATTACCATACCCCTGGTAGATGAAAATTTGTCACAACTTCAGGGACAAATATCAACACTAACGAAAAAGATTCAAGAATTAACCACTCAAAGACCAGGAGGTGCTCAGGTTTGGTGCACATGATGCCACACAAAATGGAATTTGGAAAATGAATGTCCATGCATGAGGAGCATGGGACCTCTTAAAAACCCAATGGGGCCTTCAGTAGCTATGGGAGGAGTTGCACAAGTGTCTATGACTCCAACATTCCATACATTAGGGCTGTATAATACCTTCCCAGGAGTTATGACTCCTCAGATAGTGGAGTATTGTGATATTTGTTGGACACATGGGCATGCGCCGAGGAAGTTTCCTATTATGCATAAGTACACAAATACACTAAATAAAATACACTATGATTTTTTTGCATCTACGACCCATGCCACAAATCAATGTTGAGCACTGGACGAACTTGCTGATAGATTGGACCAGACATCATTTAGAGTAAATTAAACCCCCTAGCGACCTGGAAGAGGCCAGGGAGGAGGGACTGGAGGTGGTTTCAGAGACAGGAGAAATGGATGGAGAGGGTCGATAAGATGTTACAAATGCAATGAACAAGGTCTTTTGGCCAGAGATTTCCCTCACCCAAGATGACCATGGTGCTCGAACTGCAGAAATAATCGACATGCAACTGAAGACTGTCCAGAATTGATTACAAAGTTGGAAGATTGAGTTTGTTAACGTGGAGCTAAACTCATAAGATCATAATTAAAAATGGAAATCGAGGGATAAATACCAAATATTAACATTATTACTCATGGAGTAGAAAAGGCTGGGGTAGACACAGATGGTCATCCCAAGATTAAGAAGGCTATTCCCAAAGATGACATGTATGATCATGTGAAACAAAAGTTGTTTTTCAAAAATGAAATAGAGATATTTAATATTGTCCCCATTCCAAAAGTATTAGAGAATCCTGCTAGATCCACCTATCAACCTAACCTTGTGCAAGCCCCTACTTCACCACTAGCACCCAGGAATTCTGCAGTTCCAAGAAAACACCTCGACCAGTCTCAAAGTGTAATTAATCTATGGTTTCAATTATTCTTTGATATCCTAGGGGATGAACAACTCACTAAGAAGTTGTGCAACACCCTATACGTGATACTGGGGAATGAGGGAACTTCAAAAGCCATAGTAAGGACTAACCTCCCCGAGAACAATACCCAGAGAATACAAAGAAGGAAGGTGCGAACTAGAAAATAATTTAGGTTAGAATCCCATATAGATGAGTTTGAAATCAAAGATGTCATGCTAGACATGGGATTAGATCTTAACATCCTACCTAAAAATACCTGGGAAGATTTTGGAAAATTCAGTTAGTACATTCCCCTATCTAGTTGAGAATGGAAAATCAGTACCGTATCTTCCCAGTTGGAAGGTTGGAAAATGTGGAAATAGATGTTGTGGGAGTTAAGATCACAACTAATTTTGAGGTGATTGAAATCATGGGAGATAAGGATCCCTACCCTAATCTACTCATGATTGATTTGGCATATGAAAATTATGCTATTATCGATTTAAAGAGGGGCACCATGATGTTTGAAGTTGATGACATAAAAGTAGTCCCTCGTTTAGATCCTTATCTGGGGCCTAGATATGTTGAACTAGTGGACCATAATATGGATTCAGAGGCCCTTTACCAATTGTACACTTTCATAGCAGGCACAAGACCAGATTACCTCAATCCTATGGTAGAAATATCATTAATCTAGAGAAGCATGCAATCTGTTGATGAGGATTCAGAAGCAACATTTGACAGTTGGAAGAAAGGTTCATATGAGCTATTTTCAAGGTGATGCACAACTGTTAGATCAATAATATGGATTGGAACTAAGGTTAGGGAACCTCCTACATACAATGGTACCTCATAGGTACAAAATTTATCACCAACATGGAAGAAAAGATAGAGGAGGAAAAAAGTATCTATGTTCTTGACTTAGCCTTGCAATATACCCCCTCTAGATGGTGGGCCACTCATAAAGAATCGATTATAGAGTGGAAGGATGCAAATAAATCCATCTAATGTTGATTCCGGGGGAGGGATTGACTGAAAGAAGAAATGACGATAGATTTACAAGATGCACAATTGTTTGATGTACAATCTGACCCTTAGATGCATATTGAGCATTGTCTAAAGTAGTGGAGAATTGTAGAGGTACCCTCTCACCTATGGGTCCAGGAATTTTTCCATTCATTGGGGCCTATTCCAAACACCTAGTATATACATGAGGAGACCAGAAGAAAAATGAACTATTGGAAGGTCTTACAAGAAAAATTCTACAAGGATTTCGCCTTTACAAGTAAGTATCCCGAGCTCAACATTGTCCTTCAAAGAATTATGGAAATTCTTTTTGCTGAAATTTGTAAAAATAGATCAAGTCCAGTAGTATGTGATGACCATGTTCACTTTCGTCAATCTAGTTTGAGTCTTGAAATTGATAATATATATGTACCTTGATGTAAAGTTGAGAGAGACCTAGAAAACCCTGATGATTTAGAAGAGCTTAGAAACTTAGACATTAAAGAAACTGAAGGTAGTAGAGAGATTTAGGATACCAAACCCAATCACACGTGTAGTTCCTATAATCATCCACTTAAGTTGTGGAAATTCAATATAGGGAGTGTAGATAATCCTAAGATAGTTTCTATAGGAGACTATTGGGATGAGCAAGCTATTAACGAAGTACATAGTCTATTGCAGGAGTATGAGGACATGTTTCCAAAAAACATCTTAGAGCTAAAAGGCATAAAAGGAGCCATGGGAGAAATGAAAATAGAGTTGAAACCAGGCTCAAGACCTATGAAGCACAAACCATACCACCTCAATCCTATAATAAAAGAAAAGGTTAAGAAATAAGTGGACAAGATGCTTGTGGCATAATTGATTTTCCGTATTGAAGAAGCAGAATGGATTAGCCCCATAGTTATTCAGAGTAAGAAAGAAACAGATTTAGACACTTGAATCTGTGTGTATTAAAGAAATCTAAATTCTACATGTGTGCACGATCCATTTCCCACACCCTTCAGTGAGGAGGTATTAGATCAAGTTGCAGGAAAAGAATCCTATTCATTTACAGATGGATTCTTAGGATATAATCAATTCATAATCATAGAGGAATACAATAAGAATACTACATTCATAACTGATTGGGGATCATTCAAACACAATGTAATTCCCTTTGGGTTGAAGAATTCCCCTACAATTTTCTCTCGAATTGTGATAGCATCTTTTCAAGAATTCATCCACAAGTTTGTAGACTTCTATATGGATGATTGGAAAATGTACAACCTGTTAAAATATCATGTTATCCTACTCCAGTTAATGTTTGATAGATGTCGTGAAATGAAGATATCTAAAAATCTAGGAAAGTGTATTTTCAATGTACTGCATGGCAATTTGTTAGGCCATATTGTATGCAGAGAAGGAGTCCTAGTAGAACCATCTAAATTTGTATTCATTATGAATATGTCATCACCTACGAGTGCCAAATTGTTGCGCTCCACACTGGGAAATACAAGATATTATCGTAGGTTCATTAGAAGATATGAAACTATTACAACACCCCTTGAGAAATTATTGAAGAAGTCTGAACTATTTCAATGGATGACTGAGTGTGACAAGGAATTTGACATTCTAAAAGAGAAGCTAAGTACTGCATCAATCCTGATATTTCCAAATTGGAAAATTGAATTCCATGTACATGTAGATGCATCAGGCATCGCCCTAGGAGCCATTTTAGCGCAACCAGGGGAAGGAAATATGGACCACCCTATTTACTTTTCTAGCATAAAATTATCGAAAGATTAGCACAACTACACAACCACTGAAAGGGGAGGTTTGTCTGTGATTTATGCATTACAGAAGTTTAGGCATTATTTTCTAGGATCACATTTCAAATTTTTCACTGACCATTACGCCTTGAAGTACCTAGTCAATAAAATAGTACTGGAGGGAAGAATTTGCAGGTGGATACTTTTGTTCCAAGATTTGTCTTTAGAGGTAATTTCCAAACCAAGAATATGCAATTTAGGTCCAGATCACCTTTCTAGGTTGGAGTCAGGGGAAAGTGGCAGAGCAGTAGATGATCATCTCTCAGATGCAGAACTGTTCTGGATTGAGGTCGTTCTAGAGTATCTTGAAGACATTGTTGTCTTCCTTAGTATAGGAACCTACCCAGAAACGTACTCTGCAACCCAAAAGTGACATATGGTAGTTCACGCAACATATTATCAGTTGATTTCTGAGAAAATTTACAAATTGGGACTCGACACTGTCCTTAGGAGATGTGTCTTAAACCATGAAAGGTAGGATATCCTATGGGAATGCCACAATGGAGTTGTGTGAGGCAATGTTGGAGGTAAGGCCACTGCAAAAAAGGTACTTCATGTTAGCTTATGGTGGTCCACATTATTTAAATATGCTAAGGAATATGCTATATCATGTGACATTTTCCAAAGAGTAGGAAAGTTGTCTTAAAGAGATGAATTACCCCTTCATCCAGTCAGAGCACTTCAAGCATTTGAGAAGTGGGATGTTGATTTTATTGGACTAATCCACCCCCTAACTAAGAACTCAAAGGACAAATAAATCATAACTACAACTCATTACCTTACAAGATGGGGTGAAGCAAAGGTAGTTTAAGATTGTTCTACATACACAATTTCTAGATTTATCTTCGAGAATGTTATCATTGGGTTTGGATTTCCTAGAAGTCTAACAAGTGATCAAGGTACTCATTTGATTAGTAGTACAATTGCAGCATTAATGAATGAGTTTCTTATACAACATCATAAGAGAAACCCTTACCATCTACAAGCTAATGGTACGGTAGAGGCCTTTAATAAAATTCTGGAAAGAGTACTCACAAAAGTATGTTGTGTAAACTGGGAGGATTGGGATGATAGAGTTGCTGCGGTATTATAGGCTTACAGGACTACCATGAAGAAGTTACACAGATACACCCCATTTGAGTTTTTCTATGAAAAAGAAGCGATTGTACCTACAAATTTTATCACTCCTAGTATTTATATAGCACAAGATGCACACATGACAGATGATGAATTAGTTGTGAAAAGGATTGCAGACTTGCACGAAATTGAGGAAGCAAGATTTTTAGTGGATTTTCATTAGATAGTTGAGAAGGTCAGACATAAATATTGGCATGATAGACATATTAAGTCCAAGAGATTCTCCCAAGGGGATAAGGTTCTTCTCTATGACAGTTGATATCAAAAACATCCAGGAAAGTTACACATGCATTGGTTGGGTCCATTCATAGTTGCGGAAATATGACACTTTGGTGCAGTCAGGCTCAAACAACTAGATGGTATCCTTAGGCAAGGATGGGTGAATGGAACCCATCTGAAACCCTACATTTCTCATTCTTGAGTTAGAGAAAGGTTGTTCCAGGCCAATGGAGCATGTACAATAGTTAGATTTTCATTTCTTGCAATTTTATTTTTTAATTTCAGCTAATAAACATCAGAGTGTGCATTTAATGTGCCACAACATATATTTTGTTTCAGTTTAAGTGTTGATTTTACGTGGGACTTCTTACTCATCCGCTCAAGATCAGAAGATCCACCATTACATTCAATGAAGTCATTTAATATGATGGGAACCCCCATTGTGGTCGGAGGGAGGGACAATCTAAGCTCAGTCATAACCCATGTGCCACACGTACCTAGCCCCATCATACACTTTATGACAACCACTATAACCCATTAAAATTTTTGTTAAGCTATAAATGTGCGATACACGTAGATGCCATCGGTATCCCATCGTGCTTCTTAGCTGTTAAAACGATAAGCACCTTGTTATAGCAATATTTGCCTCACCATTGCTATCTTGCATAGAAGGCCTTTTTCCATTTCCCTATGCAGACTTATCATCCCTTTTTGACAAATCCAGAGATAAAAATAAACATTTTTCCACATATACACACCCTATCAGCTATACAACAAGTGTATACGCGGGCTACTCCACTACAACCTGCCTACATTAAGATTTGTGCCAGAAAATACAAAAATGGAGTTGGGTTTCCATGTCACGACAAGAGATCTCTGATCCTTGGCCTTACATATACCGGAAACGTTACGACTCATCCCGTCAACTGCATTTTGAAGGCTATAAGAGCAGAATTTCGAGCTATGGAAAAGAGGAGAAAGCATTCAACTTTGAGAGCAAAGTTACTCTGGAGAAATTACTTCATATTGAGTCTGCATCCCTTTTTCCCTCAATTCTTAACACAGTGTTCAGCCCCCAAGCTCCTTCCCTATTATTGAGACAATCTCATTTTCTCTCTCTTTTGAGATTGCCTTTGGTAGAGGATTGAAATGGTGGAGACCCAGTTGGAAGGAACTTGGTTCCTTGGTTTCGAACCATGCCAACATGGAAGTCTGTAATGTTGACACTTATGTAGATCAATTATTAATAGAAATACTCCTTTCCCATTCTATTGGTATCATGCAAATATATGATTATTATCCATGGGAATGTTTGTAATGTTTATTAATGGATTATGCTATCTAATGTGCTAACCCCTTTACATTATCACTATATACTTTCATTGCTTGTTTGTTAATAACTTATTGTAAATATAAATCTTTGGGTTGAAGTGCTCAATGGTGGAACATCATCAAACATTGGATCGAGGTAGGCCTCTTTCTTATCTTGCACATTAGTTTATATAGCATAAAATGGAATTGAGTTGATTTCTATAGTCATACCTACCTATTGTGGTTTACCCTTGGCCATAGAGAGTTTTTCCCTTGTAACAGAAATGGCGACTCCACTGGGGAGAGATCTTCCTCATAAGGGTTGAAGTACTTTTTCTTCTTGCATTTCTCTTTTTCCTTTGTGTTTTTTGTCATATCACTACTTGGCAGATTCTATTCACTCTGAGTTTGAGTTTTTAGCCTTTTTTTCCCTTCTCTGGCCTTGTTTTAGATCTTGTATGCTCCTTTTTCCTTGACATTCATGTACACATGCGCGATGCCTCTTTGTAAGCTGCGTATATATGCACTATTCTCCTAAACAGTCATGTATACCACATTTCCTTTCTTGTTTGTTTGGTTTAGTGACTATTGGGTGAGTTTTGATGTTTGTTGAGCCTTGTTAGATCTTTGTAGTGCTTGTTGAGCTTCCCTGGGTTGATAGGAAGCCTGATGGGAGTTGAATTTATGGGCATAGTATTTCTCATTGTTTTTTATTTTTTGGTTTTTCCTTGAACCCTTGGTTGTTTTCTTGGTTGCTTGGTATTCTTCTTGAGTTATTTCATTTATACACATTAGAATTTATAAATCAAGTTGCTTTTCAGTCCATGCATTTTCTCTTTAACATATTGAAAATACAAAACAAAAAAATACGCATTTTGCCTTGGTTAACATTTTTGTCTTTGAACCTTTATCATTAGCTTAGTACATTTAGCGAAAGATTGCATTTTACTTCTGAATTGCAGAGTTGAAATTGAAAATTGAACTATTTTTATTAGCATATCATTCATTGAAAAGTTAAAGGTAGAATTTGCATTATATTCATATTTATCTTTTGCAGAGTCATAACATCATGATTTTTTCTTCCATACCCTTTTGAGTAATCACGATCAATAAAATTTACGCTTTAAACTAAAATTGATTAGTCACGATTTTATTTTTAGGGTGCACAAACTAGCCTAGGATTTAGTGCCTTGTAATAGGATTTTGTGAGTAAATTTATCCTAGGCAATTAAATCAACATATGTGTCTGAGACAGGGAGTTGAGAATTCCATTTTATAATTGGTAATATCAAGAGGCTTCGCTCACACCAGAGTTAATCATGAGATCACACGAATTTAGTTGAAGGGATAACCCCTGGATACTCACCTAGCGTTAGAGATATTTCTGTGGATTTATTCGTATTTGGGGATGTTGCTAGTAACCATACCTCTGTGAGAGGCATTTATTTTAAGGTTTCGGGATTTTCTACCCTACCCATATGGTGATCCAGACTTATGACTGCTCGCCTGTGCATCAGTTATATAATGGTTTATTAGTTTCTTGACTTAGGCATCTCATAGGTTACTTGCAGGGGTTATTATACTTGTAGACTGGGTCAGATAGGGGTTGGACAACACACAACCTTTATGGAGGATTACCTCTCCAGGGGGATCTGACCGACTGGTTGTTAAGACCATGAGGGCCCCTATAATTGATTTTGTTAACTCCAAACTTTAGTGGGGAGTCTCAGGTCCCTCTTAGATGACGCATACCTTCTTTAGCGAGGGAGGCCACTCAGCCACTCTATCCCCTTTGCATGCATAATGGTCATTTAACTTTTTGGTATTCTCTTTGATTACTAGTTGGCCTTAGGAGTCTACATTGAGTATTCATTATCATGGATAGTGGAGTTCCTTTTGCTCCCTCATTTACTGCTATATCCCCCATGATGTCCACTCATTTCATGGGGATGGATCCTTCCGCTTCACATTATGATATGCATAATTATAATACTCAGTCAATGCCTTGGGCCTCTAATCATTTTTCTCATGGTATGCTTGATATGTCTTTGCAGTTGCCATCCTCTATCTTGCCTCATGCAAATACAAGTTTTGGGTCTGGGGGCATGATGCCTCCTTTTTATCCATCTCCATTTGGTGGATGTCATATCCTTCAAACACCTTTTACAGTAGGAGGTTGGAATATTCCTTCCTACGAATCCTCTATGCGAGAAGTAAGTGCCCAATTAAGCAATAATTCTACTTGTTACACTCCGTCCACTTATCCTTCTTCTTCTATGTCAATTCCTACAAACAATTTTCCCATGGAAGACCTTCGTCTATCCTCTGGTGTTCCATCCAAAGGAAGTCATCCTTATAGTATGGGCAACCCCCCTCACAAAGTTCCTTTGTCTGGGGGCAGCACATATCCTCACATGAGTAACACTTGCCATGTCGCTTTCTCTTTGCAAGAGTCTTCCTCAGTGTTGATGCCAATTACTACCTTTTATGAATCAATATGGAGGAGGATACTATCCTATTGGATAGGGACATGCTGTAAACCAGGATCCTTCTTGACCTGCAATTTCTCAAAACTAATCTATCCTTGGACCTTGGTCTTAAATGCCTCAATTCACAACTGCCACAAGTCTAGTCACTATGTGTCATACTGGTGTTATATCACTAACCTCTGCTAGCCACGTTGGAGATTGGTCAAAAACCTTTGCAAGTCATGTTGAAGGCCTGCAACCAGCCACTACAAGTCATGTTGGGGGCACAAGTCTAGTAATTGCGTGTCATACTGGCATTATATCACCAACCTCTGCTAGACATGTTGGATATTGGTCCACAACCTCTGCGAGTCATGTTGAAGACCTACAACTAGCCACTACAAGTCATGCTGGGGGCACATCTCTAGTCATTGCTAGTCAAACTGCACATACATCACCAACCTATGCTAGTTGTGTGGGGGATTCATCACCAACCTCTGTTAGTCATGTTGGAGATTTGCTAATAGCCTCTGAAAGTCATGTTGGGAGCATGTCACCAGCCACTGCAAGTTATTTTGGGCTATGATTGAGAATCCTAGACGTCTCAGACGTAAGCCTAAATTCCTTTGCAGGATTTGTGAAGGAAGTCACCTTACTCGTTTTTGTCCTGTTACTGTTGGGATACCAGAAGCGTGGGGCTCACCTAAAGGCTCTTTTAGTTCCGAGGCATATATGGTTTCACAATACTCTGTTCCTTCTTTGGTTGATACAACAGTCATGCCAATGCAATCTTCGACTAACACCCCTTTCCCTTTAGGGGTTGATATTGTCTCACATCCCATTCAACCCATGGTCGTGTCAATGCAATCTTCGACCAACACCTCTCCTATGTTCATGGGTGATGCATCTCTTGACCTTGTTGCCTTGCATATTGTTCAACCAACGATTGTGTTGATGCAATATTTGATCGACAACACTCTTGTTTTTTGGGGTGATGCACCTCTTGGCCTTGTTGTCTCACATCCTATTCAACCAATGGTTGAGGAAGTGGTTGTATCGATGCAATATTCAATCGACCCCACTCTTCTCTTAGAGAGTGAAGATTCTAAGGAAGAGGTCACACCAATGCAATTTTTGATCGATCCCACTCTTTTGGTTCTGGTTCTATACCTTCTATGCCATGTCCTTAGCATTTCTATTACTTCACCTTATAAACAAGAGAGATTTTTTCTCTTCTCAAGTTCTCTCCCTCCAAATTTTGACGAGGTTCCCTTTGATTGGGATGGTCTTGTGGGGCATCTAATGCCTCTGCCTATGTCTTTTCCAGGAAGATACATTATCCGATATAACACGGAGATGATAACCTCCGTTAGCACTTTTCCCTCCCCGACTTGGATATCTTAGGGTCTTCCCAAGCTTGGGTCAGTTCTTCGTAAGATATTGACATTCCATAGAAGGTCTTCATGGGAGCCTTGGCCTCCCCTGTGGCTTGCTGCCTAGAATCTCCCTAACGAGTCCGATTTAAGATATTTTCCGAATCGTTCAAAAAATGAAAAGATTATTGAGTGATTTGTCCCTTTCACACTCATTAAATTGGACTTGAAAGGTCGCGAGTCTTAGTAAAGCTCTTTTCTAACTCATCAAAAAACCAAAAATATTGGTGAGTGATTTGTCCCTTTCATACTCGTTAAACTTGATTTGAAAGGTCATGAGTCTTATTTAATCTCTTTTCTAACTCGTTATCAAAAATGGAAAAGATTGCTGAGTGAACTTGTCTTTTTCACACTTGTAAATTGGATTTGAAAAGTCATATATTTGGCACAAGTTTACCCCTTTTTCACACCAAGTAGACTACAAGACATAAAAAAGGATATTTTTTGGTGTTAAGTTGTGATTGCATCTCATTCCCTTGCTTGGAGTATTGAGCCTTTAGCCGATTCTTTCTTTGCGTTATAAACCATTGCCTAAGCAGTTTTTCATCCTCAACCAAGAAGAGCCTTGTTTATATCCTTCGCAATTTGACACCATATACCCTGGAGGAAACATTACATCGAGTTTCCATCTCCCGCATGCATTTCCTTTCATTAAGAATAAGTACGTTCCACTGCTGGAACTATTTTTTCTTACTTGCAACACTCATTTCCTCCTCCGTATCATAGCATTCATTTGTTATGAAAATACAAAAAAATATAGGCGGGAAGGGAGTACTATATTATAATTGGCAGCAGTCATGTCGCCTTTTAATAGAGAAAAATTATTGAGTCCTTGTGTCATCATAATTTTGGGTGTTAGCATGGCCTTAGGAAGTTAATCTCATTACATAGTTTTCTCTATAGACTGGTTACTCTTCCAGTCCCTATACAAAATGTTATTGATGCCTCCTACATCTTGTTGGGGTTTTATAATTATAGGCAACTCGATTCTTCGACTGTGGATTTGGAATTTCCCCCGTGATGAAGACTTCTAGCTCGGTTAACCCCCCTTTTCCCCTCCATCCATTTCACCCAATCCTCCATCATCCTGTTGCATCCTTCATCCTCCGTTGTGCCTTCACTCCCTTGTCTTTTCGACCCATTGAGTATGCCTCACCCGCCTTCCATCCATGAATACATGAACTTAGGATAATGAACGAATAATGCTAAAGGGTTAGTGACATTCTCTAATACTTGTTAGCCTAACAAAATTGTTTTGATATGATAATTTAAAATAAAATAATTGTTAGACTAACTATTAATTAATTAATGATTAATTAATTAATTAATTAATAATTAGTTAGTTTAATAACTAGGTTAGTTTTTAGATTAAATAAAACAATAAACTAAATAAAACATATATTAAAACAATAATAATAAAATAAAAAATAAAATAAAATCAAATTAATAAACAAACATTAAATAATATAAAACATATTAAATATAAAAACAAATTATATAAAAAAACAAAGCATAAAATATAATAAAAAACAAACAAAAAACAAACAAAAAAGCAAATACATTAAACGTAACACTTAACAAAAAATATAATAAAAAACTAAAAATTAAAAACATACAAACTTAGAACTATCCTAAGACTACCCACCCCCAACTCCCGCTCACATCAAAGCCCACGTGAAAAGCATAAACCAAATCAAACAGCCATTAAAAATTCCGGACCCCCCCTCACTATTCGGAGTTTAACGAGAGGGGGGGGTCCGGAATGGTAGTTTACAAAAACCACCCCCCGGATAGGTGTCACCTCCTT
>SNQJ01S0178074.1:8393-28118 GCA_010110895.2 Picea sitchensis | reverse complement strand
TCTTCTTCTACTTCTTCTTCTTTTAGATCTTCCTCGTCATCCTACTCTTCTAAGTCTTTTCTTCCTTCTTTTTCCTTCCATACATCTGTCTCATCAATTGTTAAAGTGATGTTTTCCATGATTTTGTTGAGTCTTGGACTAAAGAATTTATATTCTTTTCTTTTACTAGAATGCCCAACTAGTATGCCTTTTTCAACTTGGGAGTCAAATTTTCCAAGCCTGGCATCTTCTCTTTTGATATAACATTTTCTTCCAAATACTTTGAAATGTTTCACATTTTCCAGTCTTCTTTTCCATAACTCGTAGGGAGTCTTATCACTGTTAATTATGAGCATTGATATGTTCATGATATGAACTGTTGTATGTACTTCCCATGCCCAAAATATGTCACTCAAATTGGAATCTTTCAACATGGTTCTGGCCATTTCCCGTATTGTTTTGTTCTTTCTTTTGACAACTCCATTCTATTGAGGTGTCCTGGCTGCTGAGAATTGTCTTTTTATTCCATGTTCACCACATAAATCCATAATTTCCTTTGATGTAAAATCTCCTCCATTATCTGATCTCAAACACTTGATTTTCAAATCCATCTCAATTTCAACCATTTGTTTGTATATCTTGAAGTGTTTGAATGCCTATGCATTCTTCTCGAGAAAACAAACTGCAGTCATTCTTGTGTAGTCATCCACTAGTAACACAAAATAATCAACTCTTGCATATTTATTCCTAATAATCTATTATGGAGGATGCATTTTCTGAACTCGTTGGCTAGGTGTCTTAGTATGTATCTACTAATCATATTCCTCCTATTCTACTTTTGGCTACTCTTCTTCAGCTTCTTCTTCACTTCTTTCTTCTCTTTTTAGATCTTCCTCACATCCTACTCTCTTCTAAGTCTTTCTTCCTTCTTTTTCCTCTCATACATCTGTCTCATCAATTGTTAAAGTGATGTTTTCCATGATTTTGTTGAGTCTTGGACTAAAGAATTTATATTCTTTTCTTTTACTAGAATGCCCAACTAGTATGCCTTTTTCAACTTGGGAGTCAAATTTTCCAATCCTTTCATCTTTTCTTTTGATATAACATTTTCTTCAAATACTTTGAAATGTTTCACATTTTCCAAATTTTCTTTTCCATAACTGCAGGGAGTCTTATCACTGTTAATTATGAGCATTGATATGTTCATGATATGAACCGGTTGTATGTACTTCCCATGCCCAAAATATGTCACTCAAATTGGAATATTTCAACATGGTTCGCCATTTCCGTGATTGCTTTAGTTCTTTCTTTGACAACTCCATTCTATTGAGGTGTCCCCGGTCACGAGAATTGTCCCTTTATTCCATGTTCACCACCACATAAATCCATAATTTCCTTTGATGTAAAATCTCCTCCATTATCCGATCTCAAACACTTTGATTCTTGAATCCATCTCACTTCAACCATTTGTTTGTATATCTTGAAGCGTTTGAATACCTTCTTGAGAAAACAAACTGCAATCGTTCTTGTGTAGTCATCCACTAGTAACACAAAATAATTTTCTCCATTTTAATCCCTTTAATTTGAAGGTCCACATAGATTAGTAAGTAAAATATCTAATTGTATTGCCATGGAGTACTCTTTTTTATTTGAACTTGGTCCTGGTTTGTTTTCCTTGTATACAATGCTCACATAGAATATTTGATGGCTTTGAGATCTCAAGAATTTCTTTCATCGGCTTCATGATTTTGAAAAGGTTATCAAAGTTAATGTTACCCATCCCTTCAAAGGCTGCAGAAAAAATTCATTTTCCTCTAAGAAAATCTTCCTTCCAACTTCATTTAGACATATATGTTGTTCGAGGTCTCTATCTAGCTACCACCTTCCTTATCCTTCTTTTCCGACCACGCTTTTCTTAATCAAACAAAATTTTGTGTCCTGATCACACATTTGATTGACACTCTAGAATATTGTGCTTCATATCTTTGACTAGTAGAACATTTCACACCTTGGCATATTTTCTTCCAAGCTTGACTCATGCCTCTACCTATTATTCTAGTTGAGTTATCATTTCCAAATGAAACTTATCCATATTGTTCCTTCTTCAGAGTGAAAATTGTTAACTTGGTGGTCAACACCTCCTTAGGACTCATGACGCATGGTTTAATGCCTCATAGATCCATTAATTCTGGTGGTGATGAGTTTACCAACCACCCACGGGTTTTGGTCTAACAGCTACCATACTACCATGGAAATGGTATCAGAGTGAAAGGTTACTTGCCCGCCCCACTGATTGGTGTCGAAAATTCCCCGCTTTGGTGTTGAGGGGGATATTATTGACTTGGTGGTTATCACCTCCTTCTCGACTCGTGACTTGGTGGTCATCACCTCCTTGGCATATTTATAGACAGAAGATGTAGGTAGCTGATGATCATAATTTGATATACTTTGTTTTCCAATGATATCAAGATCAACAACACAAAGATAATGGCATGACAAGAATGAAAAAAAGTGTAATCTCATGAGGAGGAGAAACAATGATCATTGGATCACCCATCCCAAATTTCGGATAATACCGATTCAATTCTGACAGGAGGAGCGTGCAGAAGAGAAGAACAAATATCAAACATCGGATCTAAGCTGCCGAGGACCAATAGCCATCGGATCTAGTATAACTGAGAAGAGGATAAGTCCAAGATCCATCCTCCAACTCCATGAAATGTGAAATCACGATGATATATGAACCATAGGATCCGTGAGAGGACATGTGGCCAAAGATCATCATTTCACTGACCAAAGGTCAAAAGGAAGGAGGTGCTCTAACCCATCATCTCATGATATTTCTGAAGTCAATGGAAACAATCCAAGTCAGATTCAGAGACATGTGAAAGATCAACATTTCAATCAATCTAAAAGGTCAAAGGAAGGAGGTTCTCTAACTTCCAAACCTAATATGCGTAGGTTGCGAAATGATCCCGTCCATTGGAGCCAGAGGACACGTTGTGAGAAATTGGAATTTCGCTGACTCATAAATTAGGAAATTCAAAGGCAGAGTTGCAAAAATGCGCGATATGCGAGGTCGCTTAAAATGATCCTCATTCATTAGCCAAAGAGGACCACAGTGATTGGAATTTCGCGACTCACAAATCGTGACAAAGGAAGAGTTACGAACTCATGAGGTGTGAGGTCGGATACGATCACGCCATCCATCAAAGGGACATACTTTGAATTGTTGGATCTAACATGGAGTATTTCGATATCATGATTACGGGAGATTCGAGACACTTTCATAGAATTCTCGAATCGTTAGTCGCGGAAGTTTCTCTCTCTCTCAATAAGCTATCACATATCGTGGTCATATGAGAGGAAGGAGTTATCCTAGCTAAGCTTCATTTCAAAGATCGTGGACATGGAGAGTCAAGATGTCTCATCACAAGATTTCTAATACACAAAATTGTAAAGTGCCTATTGGCATAGCTAGTGTTCATCGTTGGCGGTCATGTGAAGGAAGGAGCTTGAAAGTTTCTAGGCTCCATTTTGTGATCGTAGGGAGTTGGAAGAGTTAGAGTGACTTGCAACAAAACTGCTAGGACGTGAAACAACGAAGCACCTTTTGATTAGGTCTGTGGTCTAGTGGGCATAAGGGATAAATTGAGACCCCAATGGATGTAATCCAACAATGGTGCTGGTTATTTGAAATCTAATCGAAGGGATATTGTTTCACCTAACGGTTAATTGTTTAGTTACGCATTTAGTTAGCAGAACTGAATTATTGTTCTTGGACATTGGATGATTCAGTTCCTGAGGTGTTTTACTTGGATATTCGAGGTGTAAACTGAATCGGTGGGAGGGCATAAAAGATATATGTAGGGACTGTGTGAGGTTGGTTGTTCTCACCGGAAAAATGAGTTGAACTCGAGAAAGGAAAATCACATTATGCACAGTGTGATATCAAACTCAAATATGAGAAACAAAATCTTAACAGAACATAAAAGGTGAAGAGAGAAGAATGAACACATACCAAAGAGATTGAGAGGAGGAACAAAAGAATAGAGAAAGAGACAACAAGTCAAACCAATTATGAACAAGAGAAGAAGAATAGTGAAGGCAGAAGAATTGGAAGAAACAAAGAAGAAGTGGTAAGAATAAATATATTTGTATTGTTGGTTATTCAATCATTTATTTATAATCATGGAGGTAGGGAGTTAGGAGTGCACCATATAGTCCTTTGTTATTCAATTTGGTGCTTGAATACTCGAAGTTGAATCTTTCATCTAGTTGTATCTAGAAAAAAAGTTGGTAGGGTGGTTCTTGGGAAAACATAAAGTTTTATGTATGCAAGTTGGTTCTGTATAAGTGGAAGTAGGTACTTCCATCCAAGCTTAGTGTTGGAACACTCCGTGAGAGTTTGTTCTTCCTTCTAGTGGGTGCTAGATAAATCGTGAGTCAAGCCTTCTATTGGGTGCCGTGAGAAATCAGAGGGAATCTGAACCTCAGTTGAATATTTTAAAACAGAGGTAGTAGCCTCACATTGAGTTGGTACTCAAAGATAGATGATGTACGAAAATTAAAATACTTCCTATCATTGGAAGAAGAAGAAGTTTTCTCCCTTTATGGGTTTCCTTGTAAAAAATTGTCTCTGTGTATATCTTATGTGTGACTGATGTTCATTATTTATGTTGTTCATATCTTGTATAATATTGATGGTCACTTGGCAGAGATTAAAAATTGTTTGAATAGTCATAAATTGTTTAAGCATAGTAACAACTGATTCATCCCCCCCTCTCATTTGTCTTAGTAATTTCAAAAATTGGTATCAGAGTGAGTTCCTTTTATTTAAAGGTAGATATGTAAGCTTAAACATGACAATTCATGAAGGGAATTCAGCCAATAAGCCTCCTCTGTTTGATGGAACAAATTTTTCCTTTTGGAAAGTTAGAATGAGAATATACATAATGGCCTTAGGTGCTAATGTTTGGGATGTAGTAGAAACTCGATATATAAAGCTCGTTATGCTAGCTTCTAAATATGATAAGTTAGAATTTAGTTTCAATGCAAAGGCAATGAATGCTATCTTGAATGGACTTGCTGAAGCTGAGTTTGTAAAGGTGATGCATATTGAATCTGCCAAAGCAATGTGGGATAAACTTATTAGCAGTTATGAAGGAAATGAGAAAGTAAAAGATGCCAAACTTCAAACATATATATTGAAATTTGAACAACTAAAGATGAATGAAGATGAAATAGTTAGCAAGTATTTTTTAAGAGTTGAAGAACTTGTGAATTCCATGAAAGGTCTTGGTGAGAAGATTGAAGAATCATTTTTAGTTCAGAAGATTTTAAGATCTTTGCTTGATAAATTTAATCAAAAAGTTTCTGCAATAAAAGAACTAAATGATCTTAAAACTCTTTCCATTGATCAACTCCTAGGAACTCTAACTGCATATGAAATGAGAATTAGTAAAAATAAATCCATTACTAGAGAAGCATCTTTTAAAGAAGACAAGAATACTGATTCATAACCAGATGATATTGAGGCAAAATTTGTGAGAAGATTAAAGAAAGGATCAGGCAAATTCCAAGGCAAGTTGCCCTTCAAATGCTTTAACTGTGGTAAAATAAGTCATTTTTCATCTAAGTGTCCTCACCAGAAAAGGGACCATAACTCTGATGATGAAAATAAATACAAATTTAAGAAATATGGTAAAAAGAAAAGTTTGTGTGCAAACAATGACGACTCCTCAGAAGACATAGATAATGATTCATCATGCAAAGACAAAGTGAATGATTTTATGCTTATGGCTATGGGATATCTTGATGATGAAAACACAAGAGGTGACATGGATGATGAGGAAGTTGTGGTGGATATGGAAGGTGAATTAATCACTACTTTGGAAGAAATTGAAAGACTCAGATTTCAGAAGAGAAAACAAAAACAATTGTTGATACAGTTTAAAATGAATGGTAAAAAATCTTATGAAGATTTTTCCTTGCTAAACGTTGAGTTAGAAGAGGCAAAGAAAATAGAGGACATTCTGAAACAACAATTATCATAGAAGAAAGAGAGATGTGAAGCCTTAAAAGAAGAGATATTAAAAACTAGAAAAGAGATGGAGAAGATTAAGGCATTATATCACCAAAATCTGTCAAGTATTAAAGCATCAAAATTATTAACCTCCATTCTAAATCAGCAAAGGAATCCAAAGTTGAAAGTTGGCTTGGGTTATGAAGAAGGATCAAGTAGTGATCATCCAAGTAATACAAAAACCATCAAGTTTGTCAAACCTACAATCATTGACAACAACCACTCTACAAAAACAAAGAAACAAAATCAGCTACCAAGAAGGAATGAAAGAAAAAGTACCAGAACCGAATCTGTAGATCAAAGAAATTATCAGCATGGAAGAAAGCGACCTGCTCAAAGAAGACAGTCTTTTTCCAGGTATAAAGGATTTTTCTATGTTTACTGTTTTTTCTGTTCTAACTTTGGTCACAAAGATATAACTTGTTCTTTAATTTTTAGATATGACTAATCAAGATACTCAAGGAATAATTATCTGCCACAACAAAGATCAAGACAACCAAGAAACAAACAACCACAGACTATAAATCATGTGATGGCTGCAAAAAGGATGCAGGTGAAACATAACAACATTTATGAGCATAACAATCGTTATGATCTGTTATTCAAGGAACCATAATATTACATCTTCCATAACTATGGACACAAAGCTACAGATTGTCGTTTAAGGAATTATAAGCTAGATTTGAATCCCACTGCTGGAAATTTCAAGGTTTGGAAGAAGAAAGAAGATGACAAGTGTAGACTAGTGTTATCAGCCCAAAGACAAAAGAATCCCTGGTATATTGACAGTGGATTTTCCAAACATATGACTGGAGACAAAAGTAAGTTTCTAACTCTAAGTGAAATAAAATTGAGGAATGTAACTTTTGGAAATGATGCACCAGGAAAAATAAAAGGTAACGGAATAGTAAGTCTGAGTAATGGCAAAGGAAAATATCAAGATGTGTTGTTTGTAGATGGTCTGAAACATAACCTACTAAGTGTTAGTCAAGTTTGTGACAGAGGATGTGAAGTTGTTTTCACTTCTAAAGATTGTAAAATAAATTTTGTGAATTCAAGACAGTTGGTTGCAAAAGGGATAAGAACAAAAAACTATGTCTATGTGTTAAAAGAAGAAAAAGAAGAATGCCAATTAAGAAAGTATGATGAAAGTTGTCTATGGCATAGGAGACTTGTGTTAGAATATAGAAGATGGTGTGCTCATTTTACCATTGACAATACCCTTCTCACCCAACCATAGGCCGAAGCCACCCTCCGAGCACCTTAACCTTGACTGAGAATTCCTCTGAAAGAAAATCGTAGGCCAGATAGCCAAACAAAGGGTAGCGCACCTTTCCCCAAGGATAGTGCATCACAAAGAGCTTATCAGATAGTCCAAACCTTAGCCAAGAGATAGTCAAGTCAATACTGAAAACTTGTTGCTGTTGCAGCTACACCTGCAGCTCTCCTCCACACGTGTGCACCAAACTGGGAACTGCAGTGCGCACCAAACTGGGAACTACAATTCTGAGATGCTGTCAAATGAGAACTGGCACCCTGTATTTATACTGGTTCTGTAAGATTTGCTGGGGCCAACTTCTCCTTCTAGATATGTGTCTGTTCAGTATATTAATATTATTTCTGGCCGACTTCTTCTCTTGGAGGCTAATAACCTAATATAAATTATCTTCTTGAGCCAACAAGACTTCTAGGGTTATTAGCTAACTCATTAGGGTTTTCTCTTGCTTTTCAGAGTATTCTATTCTCGTCAGGTTCACACGTGGAGGTAAATACCTCCCATGGCTACCATAATATTAACACTCCCTCCTAGCTAGAGAGGTATTATAGGTAATGGACTTGAGCACAAAATATACCATTTACTTGGTAGAATCAATATAGTCATCTAGACTATTTCATGACTAGATCATGAGCATCACCATCACCATCAGCTTCATCATCTCTCGAAACCATACTTCATCTGAGTAATTAGACATGATGATGGATAAGTCACTCTCACCATAGAGTGATACAAGATCCACTCTTATAATCTAGAGGAGTAAATGCTCTGAACCAATTTCCATTTGGAAAATCTCTGTTCCTCATTCGTCTAGATGGTGATTATTTCCAATAAACTATTGATAATCTTCAAGGCAGTTAGAACAAAAATAGGATACAACTGTGTCTATCCATAGTAGTACATAACTACAATCTAGTGGTTCACTACCACACCAAGTAACACACAAGTACTTGATCAACAACATAAGGTTGCGAACAATGGAACATATCCACCACAGTAGTCCTCATCTACTGTCATACAGTCTTCATAAAAAACATCTGATAGAAACCTACATAGAAACAATGTTATGACATAAACTGATTTGTCTGGGCCAATCTTTCACTCACGTTTGTGAGATTTGAAAGAATATCTACCCTCATTAGAAATGGGATATCCGCCCTATTCTTCTCAAACAAGGAAGAAGGATCGTTTCTGATTTGTGAGCATGGACCATTCCTCACCCTGGGCCATTCTTCCTACACTAATCAAAGTGCACCCTGAACAGAATGTATAAACCCTAAGGAATGTCTGAGTTTGGACCATTCCTCACCCTGGGCCATTCCCCCTACACTAATCAAAGTGCGCTCTAGAGAGAATGTATAAACCCTAAGGAATGTCTGTCCTAGACCATTCCCCACCATGGGCCATTCCTCCTACACTAATCAAAGTGTGCCTTGGAGAGAATGTATAACCCTAAGGAATGTTTGTCCCTGATTGCTGAGCCTAGACCATTCCCCACCCTGGGCCATTCCTCCTACACTAATCAAAGTGCACCCTAGAGAGAATGTATAAACCCTAAGGAATGACTATCCAGACCATTTCCTCCATTAACCACAAGAGGAAAATATTGTCCTGCATCAACCTCCAAAATAGACCATTCCTCATGTTAACCACAATGAGAAATCATTGTCCGGCGAGGCAGGCCAGTCTTATTGAGTAACCCTCAAGAAGAGAGACTTCCCTAGACCACTCCCCACGTTAATCACAATGGGAAGTCATTTTCTATGATACATCTGCAATCAGACTACTTCCTATGTTGACCACAATAGGAAGTGACTATCCGTCAGAAGTCTCAATCCACTTTCCGAACAGGAAAACATCTGTCCAAGATGGACTATTTTTCAAATTTAAAGATGAATGTCTTCAATAATGTTTTTAGTGATCCCTCTTAACTTGGAGAGTCATTTCTTCCTTTTCCAATAAGAAGGAAGTTGTTTCCATGAGCTCTAGCTTGAGTACGCAAACTCTTTCATCTTGGATAGAAGTTTTACAAAAATGTCTGCTTATCTGCTCATCTGTGGAGATATGTATTGGAGAATCATTTTCTCCTTTCTGGACTTCATCATGGATAATTTAATGCTTGATTTCAAATGTACTTTAGTCTGGAACACTGTGAAGGCTTCATGTATATCTGAACAATAGAGTATATCATAGTTGGAGAACTAGAACATATTTATGTGGCACTTCTTCTGTCATCATGAGATCTGATTTACTGAGCAGTCATCTTTATAGGAAATCTTCACCACACTTATGCTATGCACTAGAGGTTCTCCACCAAGTTATATTCTTCTATTTGCATATAGGAGTCTCTTTTTGGTATGCATCAAAGTCTTGAGATTTCTCTTCATATGTTCTTTATTCAATTTCTCTGGAGAACATTCTTTGCATTCATCTGATGTAGAATTATGATTCATGGATGTTGCAGATGATATAATGACTTATGTAGAGATAAGTCTGGTTTAATGGAACAAGTAATCATCATAGTCTTCTCCATCCATCTAGGAGAACCTCTAGTTCTGGGTCTCACAATTCTTTCATTCATAAGTCTTCCATACACTATTCTTCATCATGACTTTCAGTTCTTCTTCTTTGATTGCTTTTAGTGAGTTCATATCAAGCTGGTAATCTTGTGATTTTTGGTTCAATGACTGGTTGTTTTGGTTCCTCTTTCTTTCTTGGAATCTTCATGTTCTTCTTCATGTTTTTCTTTAGCTCTTGGGTCCATGGAGTTTCTTATAGATTCCATGCCCTAGATATTTCACTTCTTCCTTTCATCATAGGATCACGGATCTGGATGGACAACCAGGAATACTTTAAGGCTTCTCTTCGAAGAAGTCTTCTTCTGCAGTTGAACCGAACACATACTGACTTTCATGGATGCTACCAAGGATATATATATTTCATCATCTTCAATGGATCATAGGATTAGCTCCCTCCTAACCCTTGCTTCATGTAAGAGTGCATATAATCGGCTCCCTCCGTCTGACAGAGTCCATGCTTCCATCTGCATCCTTATTGTCTTCTACAATGTATAATAGATTCCACACTTCCATATGCATCCTTATAGAGTCCACGCTTCCATATTGTTGTCTTCTACAAAACGTCATAAGTCTTTTTCCAATTTCTTCTCGATCACCGAATTCTTTCTGTCTTTTCTTGTTTTAAGTCTCTTCAAGATTGATTTTGATTTCGTCTTGTCTTGTAATAGATATATTTCATCTTTTCTTGTATAGTAATCTTTATTTTGTGGTTCTTCTATGGATATAGTTCTTCTTGGAACATTTTATCTTTCTAAGAGATAGATATACAAGATATGTACAAAGATGATGCAAACAAGATATGTACAAAAAATAAGAAGAGTGTTGTTACCTTTTTAGAAGAAGAAGTCTCTTCCATCCTGCTTAGTCTTCTTTGTAGGTTCCTTTTCTTTGGAAATCGATGCTTCGTGTTTCTCTTTCATTTTATTTAGTTCGGGACATTGATTCTTGTAGTGATAGTACTTTTGACAGTTGAAGCATTGTACTTTTGAAATGTCTTTCTCTTGATTTGGATTCCTTCTTGAACCAAACTTCCTTTTGTTCCTGAAGTTCTTGAATCTTGCTGTGAAGGCTTGATCATCGTACTTCTTTTGGGGTTTCTCTTTTGCATTGATCCTTGATTCTTCTTGAGAACAACAAGTCCAAAGTTCTTCAAATGTTGGGTACTTCTTTCTTGTGTTCATGCTTGCGGCAAATGCATCCCATGTATTGGGAAGACCATTGAGTACTATGTTCACCAATTCCTTCTCTGAAGTGATATCTTCAATAGCTTGTAGTTGATCTCTTAACTGGGATATCCTTACAAAGTATGATGTTATGATGTCATCCTCATTCATCTTCATGTCACGGAGCTCATTCTTCAGACTCATAACTTGTCCGATGTTTTTGACTGAGAAGAGATTTTTTAGGGCATCGTACATCTTCTTCGATGAGTCAAGATGGGAGATGTAGGGTATCAGGTGGTCTTTTATGGAGTCCACTATGATACTCATGGCATTGATGTCAACATATTTGAACTTCTCCATAGCTGCAACGTTTTGCAGTTCCTTCTCTTATCCTTATTCAAACTCTGGCTTCACGATCTTTCCTTTCACGATATCCAGTACTTTATTCTTGGCAAGGATGAGATTAATCCTTGTCTTCCATGCTCTGAAGTTAGAGGGTCCATCCAACTTGTTTTCATAATTCATAGAGTTCATCATGGCTTGCTTGAATTGGTCAAACCCTAGATTTGACCAGAAATCCAAACTTCACGTCTTGTCCTTCTAAGACTGCCAGGGGATGCCCTAAGCTAGGGAGCACTAATCTGTCTAGAGATTAGGTGAATCCATTCACTTTAAGGTGCCTCAATAAGAGTTTTAGGGTTTCTGCAACTGCACCTGCTAGTAACTCTAGCTGCAGTGTCTTGGAAGCTTCTTTTGCTAGTAACCCTAGCGGCAGTTCCTAAACGAGCTCAATATCCTAGTGCCTATGTTTCCTTCTGGAATTTAGACTAAATGAAGGAGGTGTGGGCCCATAACTTGTTAGAATATATGATATGGTGTGCTCGTTTTACCATTGATGATACTCGCGTCACCCAACCATAGGTCGAAGCCACCGTTCGAGCACCTTAACCTTGACTGAGAATTCCTCCGGAAGAAAACCTTAGGCCAGATAGCCAAACAAAGGGTAGCACACCTTTACCCAAGGATATCGCATCACAAAGAGCTGATTAGATAGTCCAAACCCTAGCCGAGAGATAGTCAAGTCAATACTGAAAACTTGCTACTGCTGCACCTGCACCTACAACTCTCCTCCACACGTGTGCACCAAACTGAGAACTGCGCACCAAACTAGGAACTACAATTCTGAGATGCTATCAAATGAGAACTGGCACCCTGTATTTATACTGGTTCTGCCAGATTTGTTGGGGCAACCTTCTCCTTCTATATATGTGTCTGTTCAGTATATTAATATTATTTCTAGCTGACTTCTTCTCTTGGAGGCTAATAACCTAATATAAATTATCTTCTTGATCCGACAAGACTTCTAGGGTTATTATCTAACTCATTAGGGTTTTCTCTTGCTTTTCAGAGTCTTCTATTCTCATCAGGTTCACACATGGAGGTAAATACCTCCCACAACTGCCATAATATTAACAACTTGGACACCTAAATTTTGATCATATAATCAAGATTAGAAACAATGGGGCAGTAAAATATCTTCCAAAGATATCAAAGCCATATGAATCTATTTATAAACCTTGCCAGATCGTAAAGTTTACTCGGACACATTTCAAATCTAAAAAAATTCCTTCAACAGAAAAACCTCTCCAGTTAGTACATATGGATTTATGTGGACCATCAAGAAAATAAGGTACAGGAAAAGAAAACTATTTTATGTTGATTATTGATGATTATTCTAGACTAACATGGGTTGGCTTTTTGAAGGAAAAATTTGAAGCATTTGAAAAAATCAAAGTGTTTAAGGCTCTGACTGAGAATCAAACAGGAAAATATTGAAGGCAGTAAGGTCTTATAGAGGAGGAGAGTTTAGTTCATGGAACTTCAAAGAGTTCTATGATAAACATGGAATCAAATGAGAATACACTATTCCAAGGACTCCACAACAAAATGGAGTAGTTGAGAGGCAGAATAGATCAATTCAACAGATGGCAAGATCAATGATGAATGAAAGGAATATTTCTTAGACATATTGGGTGGAAGAAATCCATACAGTTTTTCATATCCTTAACAAAACTCATCTCATGCCACACAATGACAAGACTCCTTATGAATTATGGTTTGGAAGACTTGCTTCAATCAAGCATTTTAAAGTCTTTGGGAGTAAATGTTACATCAAGAATAATGATGAAAATATTGGCAAATATGATGACAGGGTTGATGAAGGTATCTTCTTAGGTTACACTACAAACAGTAAAGGATATCGATTTTATAATAAGAGGTTGCATAAATTAGTTGATTGTATCGACATAAAAGTTGATGAAGAAATCCCAGTACGTAATGTAAGAAGTGTTGAACCAAGCACAAAAGATATAGTTGAAGTTGAAGATGAATAGGTCCAAGTATTGGAAAGAGAAGAATTTGAATCAGATGAAGACAAAAATACTTAGGCTGACATAGATCGACAGAAAGAAACAAAAACACCTCTCAGAATAGTTAGAAAGAATCATTCTGAAAATCAGATAATTGGAGATATAAATAAAGGAGTTCAGACCAGAAGGAAAATTATTAAAGACTCATAACAATCTCAGGTTTCTTTTCTATCTATGATTGAACCTAAAAAAATTTATGAAGCCAGAAAGCATGTGGATGTTAAGTCAACATTTCTTAATGGAGATCTAGAGGAAGAAGTATATATGGAGCAACTTGAAGGATTCTCATTGACAGATAATCCTGACTATGTCTTCAAATTGAAGAAGGTTGTATATGGACTGAAACAAGCACCATGAGCTTGGTATTATAGACTCAACAAATTTTTACAAGAGAAAGGGTTCAAGAAAGGTATTGTTGACAACAATCTCTACATTAAGTCTAAAGGTGATGATTTACTAGTTGTTTTGGTTTATGTAGATGACATTATTTTTGGATGTACTAATGATTATTCTATCCAGTGTTTTGATAACTCTATGCAAACAGAATTTGAGATGTCCATGATAGGAGAATTGTCATATTTTCTTGGTTTACAAATAAATCAGAGTTTTGCGGGAATATTTATCTCTCAAGAAAAATGTTTGAAAGAGATGTTGAAGAAGTTTCAGATGGAATATTCTTCTCCTGTTAGTACACCTATGGTGGTCAATTGCAAGCTCAGTAAAGATGATATTTCACCTGATGTTGATCAAAGGACATATTGATCAATGATAGGAAGTCTTATGTACATCACAACCTCTCGTCCTGATATAATGAAAGCTATTGGAAGGGTAGGTTGTTATCAATCTGCTCCTAAACAAATTTGTTTAGTAGTTGTAACAAGGATATTCAAATACTTGAAGGGAACAATGACTTATGGTCTATGGTATCCTAAAAATCAGAATTTTCAGTTAACTTCTTATTCAAATGTTGATTGGGAAAATTATGTGGATGAGAGAAAGAGAACCAATGGAGGTGAATTCTTCCTGGGTGACTCGTTAGTAGCATGGCTTAGTAAGAAATAGGGGTCTATTTCCTTATCAACTACAGAGGAATAATACATTGTTTCTGCTACTTGTTTCACTCAGATTTTATGGATGATCCAAACTCTTGCAGATTTGAAGGTAAATTATACTAATCCAATTCCACTTCACTGCGATAACACATGTGCCATTAGTGTCTCCAAGAATCTTGTACTTCATTCAAAAACTAAGAATATACCAATAAAATACCATTTTCTCAAAGAACAAGTTACAAACAGAGTTGTTCAACTAAGTTATATTCCTTCCACAGAACATATAGATGAAATCTTTACTAAACCGTTACTAGTAACACCTTTTGGATATCTTCGTCAGAAGTTGGGGGTCATATCTTCTTTCGTCTAATCTGTTCACCTTGTCAGGGGGAGTACTTATTGAATATCTTTTATATTTATGGTGAATATAGTTATGGTTATTCCATTCATAGTTTTCAGGGGGAATATGTACTTGTCACATATCTGATACCTTCGAGATGTACTGCAACATCTCAGGGGGAGCATGTGTCTTCTTTGACATTGATTTCAAAGGGGGAGAAAGTGTGGTAATGGTAAGGATGCTACAGTGGTATGGTTGGATGTCTAGGAAGAGTAGTGTAGTTCTTTAGGTTCTTCAAGGTTTCCATAAATGCCAAAGGGGAGATTATTGGCATATTTACAGACATAAGGTGGAGTATGCATGTTTGTCATTGATGGAAATATCAACATGACGATAATATACTTGTTGTTTTCAGATTTCTGTGGTGAGTAGTTTCGAGATTAATTGCCGGATAATCCACAGTTGGTGTCATTTTTGTCATTGACGTTTCGAATCCGAATCGGGATTCATCATCAGGACTAATCGTCAATTACAAAGCTTGCTGATCTTCGTCAATTAATAGTAGATGCAGGACAGTTTTGAGATTTGTAATTAGGTCGGCTAGTTGTAATGTCGTATTTCTAAAACTAAAAATTAAATTCAATTTTAGCGTTTAGTAAATGAGTTAATTAGGTTATTAATAATACTTGGTTGAATTATTAATAGTACTAGGGTTTTATGTTTAAGCGTTATTTATGAGTGATTATAAGTTTAGTTTGATTTAGTTTAAGAATTAATTTTAGTGATTAATTTTTAATAGTACTAGGTTTTTTTATTTAGATTTAGTAATAATAGTGATTAGATTGAATTAATAATAGTACTAGGTTATTTATTTAGATTTAGTAATAATACTAGGTTTTTGATAATATTAATATAGGGTCTAGGGTTAGAGTTAGATTGAATTATTAATAGTACTAGGGTTTCAATATACTTGTTTTCCAATGATAGCAAGATCAACAGCACAACGATAATGGCATGGAAAGAACAAACATAAGTGTAATATCAAGAGGAGGAGCAATAGTGATCGTTGGATCACCCATCCTGAATTCAAAATGGTCGTTAGATATGAATTCAAACAGAAGGAGAACGCAGAAGAGGAGAACAAATCTCAGACATTGGATCTAAGCGTCGAGGACCAACAATCGTCGTATCCAGTATAACTGTGAAGAGGATAAGGTCGAGAGCCATCCTCCAACTCCGTGAAATGTGAAATCACGATGAGATCTAAACTATAGGATCTAGAGGACATGTGGTGAAAGATCATCATTTCACTGATTGAAAGGTTAAAGGAAGGAGGTGCTCTAACCCCTCGAACTCACGATATGTGAAGTCATGAAATGACTTGAGCCATAGGATCCAGAGGAAACATGGTGCAAGATCATCATTTTGTTGACTGAAAGGTCAAAGGAAGGAGGTGCTCTAACCCCTCGAACTCGTGATATGCGAGGTCACGAAATGATCCTGGCCATTGGATCTAGAAGACACGTGGCAAGCAATTGAAATTTTGCTGACTCAAAAATCAGGAAAGTCAAAGGCAGAGTTGCAGAAACTCGCGATATGTGAGGTCGCGAAATGATCCTAACCGTTGGAGCAAGAGGACGCATGGTGAGAGATTGGAATTTCACTGACTCGCAAATCAGGAAATTCGAAGGCAGAGTTACAGAAACTCGCGAGGTGTGAGGTCACGACATGATCACAGTCGTCCATCAAAGGGAGAGACATGAACCGTTGATCTGATATGGAGTATTTCTGATATCGCGACTTGGGAGAGTCAAGACACCTCTTCATAGGATTCCCGAAATCATGAGTCACGAAGCACCTTCTGAATAAGTGCTTGGTCACATCTCGTGGTCATATGAGAGGAAGGAGCTATCCCAACTAAGCTCCATTTCAGAGATCGCGACATGGGAGAGTCAATATGTCTCATCACAACATTTTCGATACGCAAAATTGCAAAGCACTTGTTGGCATATCTGGTGGTCAACGTCGATGGTCACATGAAGGAAGGAGCTTTCAATTTGCTAGGCTCCATTTCGTGATCGAGAGTTGGAAGAGTCAAAGTGACTCGCAACAAAACTCGTGAAATGAGAAACTGCGAAGCGCCTTTTGATTAGGCTTGTGGTCACAGCCAGTGGGCATATGGGATAAACGTGAGACCTTGCGGATGTAATCCAACAGTGAGGGTTATTTGGAAATGTGATCGAAGGGCTTCTATTTCACTTCACGGTTAATTGTTCAATTACGATTCAGTTAGCAGAAGTGAATTATAGTTCTTGGACGTTTGGTGATTCAGTTGCTGAGGCATTTTCCTTGGAGATTTGAGGTGTAATTGAATCGGTGGGACAACATAAAAGAGACATGTAGTGACTGTGTGAGGTTGTTTGTTCTCGCTGAAAAATGATTTGAATTAGGAGAAAGGAAAATCATAGTATTAACAGTGTGAGATCAAACTTAGAGATGAGAAACATAAGATGAATAGAATAGAAAAGGTGAAGAGAGCAGAATGAACACATACCAAATATCTTGAGAGTAACAAATAAAGAACAGATAGAAAGAGACATCAAGTCAAACCAAGTATGAACAGAGCAGAAGAATAGTGAAGCAGAGAAGAATAGAAGAATAAATAAGAAGTGGTAAGAATTGATATACATGTATTGTTGGTTATTCAAAAATTTATTTATAATCAGGGAGGTAGGGAGGTTCTAGGGAGGATCGTATTCCTCTTTTATTCAAGTTGGTGCTTGAATACTGGAAGTTGAAGCTTTCATCTAGTTGTCGCTAGAAAACAAGGTGGCAGGGTGGTGCTTGGGAAAACACAAAGTTTTTTGTATGCAAGTTGGTGTTTGTATAAGTGGAAGTAGGTACTTCCATCGAGTTGGTGCTGGAACACTCAGGGAGTTGGTTCTTCCTTCTAATGGGTGCTAGAGAAATCAGGGAGTTGGTGCTTCCTTCTAGTGGATGCTAGAGAAATTAGAGGGTTGGTGCTCTCAACAAGTTGAAGCTTGTAAAACAGAGGTAGTAGCCTCACATTGATTTGGTGCTCAAATATAGATGATGTACAGAACTTAAAAGAATACCTATCATTCAAAGAAGAAGAGGTTTTCTCCCTTTATGTGTTTCCTCGTGAAAATTTGTCTCTGTGTATATCTTATGTGCGACTGATGTTCATTATTTATGATGTTCATATCTTGTATAATATTGATGGTCACTTGGAAGAGATTAAAAATTGTTTGAATAGACATAAAAAATTTAAGCACAGTAACAACTGATTCAGCCCCCCCTCTCAGTTTTCTTTGTAATTTCAACAAAAAAACTATTCTTGTCACCTGTCATATGATTCGAACAACCACTGTCAACATACCACCCAATTTTCTTGCGTTGCACTTGTAAAGTAAGTGATCATTCTTCATTGTTGAAATGATCCTTCGTTATTCTCCATATCCTTTGTGGTTCCTATTTATAACTGTTGTTATTCTGCTTTGGTTCCTTTGGAGAAACAATCAGTTTACAATATTTGGCCATGTGTCCAAAATTGTTGCACTTGTAAAACTCTATTTCATTACTTAGTGACCCAAAACTACTATGATTTTTGTTCTATGTTTCATGTGACTTTTTTTTGAATATTGAGAGGGAGGGTGAATCAATATCAACACTTTATACCACTTTCAACCAAAAAGTGTATTCTTTCACTTTATCAACAATGTTCAACAATTTATTTGTTGATACTGAGAGGGGGGTGAATCAATATCAAGTACAATTTAAAACCTTTTTCAACTTATACTTAAACCATTCAACTATATCCAATGATCAATGAACAATAGTATAAGAGTTACACCAATGCACCACAATACACCATGCACAGTATATGATAAATACACAATAGTTATTGTTCAAGGGAAGTAATGAATTCCAAAGGTAGCTACAAATTCCAAATGTAAAGGGAGGGATAAAAATCAAATAGGAAGATACAATCCTCCAATATCAAGAGAGGATTTAACTCTCCATCCTTTCCCCTTCCTTCCACCCAATAATATATTAGAGATAATAAAACTTTACATTAAATCATCACCATCAACCAACCATCACATAGAACCTGATAATGCTTCCTGAGACTTCTTCAATTTCTGCAATTCTTAAATTCTTGGAATACTCTGATCATATAGATAATATTACTCAATGTATCCTCAAAAAATTCTCCAAGTTTCACTCCTTGAATCCTCCACAAAAAGAAGTTATAGAGAGAATGGTAGACTTTGTTCAATTATGGTTTATTCAAGAGACCGAACTTGTACAGAATGCCTCACGCTCAATATGTAACATAAGATTATGAAACTCACACATAAGAAACCTTATCCGTACTCTTTCCAATTAAATATTTCCCACTTCATTTTGATTCTCTATGAAGAAGTTATGATTGTTTTACTCGGAACACATGTTTATTGACTAGCTTCAGGACTGGTCAAAAACCCTATCTTCCACAGAGTGTATCTCCATACTTATAGAGAATCAAGAGAATGAAAATTTTACCACAGGTACCTTGATATGTATTATCAATACCATATAAATTTAACCATTTGATTCATTCTATAAAAAATGTTATAGTGAAAATGGTAAGATGACCTGAAAATAACATACCTTAGAACACATCACCAAAAGACTTCATCCTCCCTTGAAATCCGACCTTCTTTACTTCTGATTTTCCTTTGAAATTCGACTTGTGTATCAAATGAATGTATAATGATATTTATTTATACCATTTATGTCACTTCCTTTTAACATTAGG